>CM076577.1:401201128-401367744 GCA_034641835.2 Pinus albicaulis | reverse complement strand
TTGATCTTCTCACCTGCATTTAATTTCATGATTATGGAAATAACATCTGGCTGTACATTCTTTTGAAAATAGAGTGGTAGCTGCAGAATCTGCTTCTAGCCGCGGAAACTGGTGTCAGCTGCGGAAACAGATGTCAACTGCGGAAACTGACACAACTATTATTTGGATGAATGAACATGAACGGATGACAAATGACTAGATCGAAATGGTCATGAAAAAGAATTTTATTGATGAAATGGAATGAAACAGATAAAATGAAGTGGAATGGAGTGAAATGAAGTGAAATGAAATGGAATGAAGTGGAATGGAATGGAGTGGGTGGTCACAAAACTTGTGAAATGAAAGAGAGAATTTTTTTTTGGAAAATATAGAGTGTCAGGTGTTCCTGATTTTCACCCTATATTTTCTGTATAAGACTGCCAATCAGTGATTGGTTTTCAGGCTTATACAAAAAAAAAAATTCCTTTTTTTTTTTTCAATTTTTTTTTTTTTTTCAATTGAAAGATCAAAAGCTAGGCTGGTGGAGAAGAAGAATTCTTCTGTACCAGCCTGATTGCAGAATTTTCTTGAAACATTGTGACAAAATCCTCTTTTGAGAGTGGCTTATGATAAACTTTCAATCTATGGCCATTCACAATAAGAGGAGTTTGAAACTCATCAATAGTCTTGATTCTTACCGCTCCATTGCTAAAGATCTTGTCAATCTCATATGGCCCAAGCCAATGAGTCTGAAATTTTCCTTGAAAATCTTTAAACTTGGAATCAAATAACAATGCCCAATCTCCTTCTTGAAACTTCTTCTCTTTGATGTACTTGTCATGCCATTTAGCTCTTTGATATTGAACTAGATCGGTTCTTAAAATTGCTTCTTGTCTGATCTCATCTAGCTCATTCAACTGCTCCATTCTATGCTTTTGGGCTTCTGATAAGTCCATCCCCAACTGAACTGCTATCTTGAAGGTCTTGACTTGGAACTCAATAGGGAGCAAGACTTCTTTCCCATAAACAAGTTCATAGGGAGAATGTCCTGTTGTATTCCTCCATGTAGTTCTGTAGGCCCACAAGGCTTCTGGAAGCCTTTCTGCCCAATCTCTTCTATGTAGATGAACAGTTTTGGTGATGATACTTTCAAGAACCTTGTTTGTGGACTCCACTTGACCATTTGCTTGTGGATGGTAAGGAGTAGATTTTCTGTGCTTGATTTTGTATTCTTCCATCAACTTCTCCACCAAATTTGATGTGAATTGGCTCCCCTGATCTGTTACAATTTCTCTTGGAACACCAAAGCGAGTAGAAATATCCTCATAAAGAAAATGAACAACTGAATTTTCAGTAGCAGATACTAATGCTTTAGCTTCTACCCATTTAGTAACATAATCAGTGCAAACCAATATATACTTCTTTTGCTTCGATGGTGGATTAATCGGTCCAATGAAATCTAGAGCCCATTTTTCAAAGGGTTCAATGAGTACCTGTGTTTGCAATGGCATTTCATTTGAAAGGGTAGGTTTCCCTACTCTTTGGAAGCTGTCACACCTTTTGACATATTGTTTTGCATCTTTGAAGAGGTAAGGCCAATAATATCCTAAAGAGAGGATTTTATAGGCCGTCCTTTTGTCTGCAAAGTGTCCGCCGCATGGTTCATCATGACATGCCTTAAGAATATCAGGCATTTCATCTTCCCTGACACATCTTCTGATCACAAGATCTGGCCCTGTTTTAAACAATTCGTTAGAAATCCATGAATATTTTGAACTCTCCTGAATAATTTTCGTTTTTCACTTGGAAATAAATGTGAAGGTAGTTTCCCTGTAACCAAATAGTTAGCAATATCTGCATACCAAGGGGTCTTAATAGTTACTGCAAACAAGTATTCATCAGGAAACTTATCCTCTATAGGAGAATCTTCTTTAGTATTCTGAATCCTAGACAAGAAATCAGCTACTGTATTTTGTTTCCCTGGTCTATCCAACACAGTAATATTGAATTCCTGCAAAAGTAGGAGCCATGTTGTCACTCTGCCTAGTAACAGGTTTGTTCATTAAATATCTAATTGCAGAATGGTCAGTATGAATAAAATTTTCATAGCCTGTTATGTAATGTCTAAACTTATTAATTGCATGAACAACAGCTAAAAACTCTTTTTCACTCACAGTATAGTTCAACTCTGTGGGTGATCTAGGTGGATATTGGTGGTCACCCGCCTATTCCACTTGGGGCTCCACCATTGTCTACTTCAGTTTTTCAGTTTCGGCACAGTTTACTATTTTTAGCAGTTTTTCGGGTCCTAAACTTCCGGAGCCGTTTTGAGGCCCTAAACGACGTTTTTTGGGAAAACGGAGAGCAACATGGGTCTATGGACCGATGTTGCTCATTCCAAATTTGTAGTCCTCGGATAGATCTTTCTAACGAGGTATGGTACGCGTCAAACGGAGATCGTATGCCAAAGTTACGCCCCTGGGAAGTTGAAACACCAATTTACCCAAACAGGGCCCATAGTTTGGCGCTTCATCTCCTAGGGTTAGGGTTTTGGCTGTTTAGGATTTCCCATTGTTTCTAAATGATAAATAGGCCCTCGAGCCTCATTGTAACTCAGTTCAGAGGCCTGTGGCCGCCACATCTCTTCTCAGATATAGCTACCAGCGCCCTAGCTAGTTTTATTTCCATTCTGTCTGTAAGCAAATTTCAGTTCTTTGGTATTAATGAAATGAAGTGTTATTTCCGCTGCATCTCTGTATTTATGGTTATGTGTTTATTCTGTTGCGTTCCTGCATAAATCCGGATCAGTGGTATCAGAGCGGTCTGCTTTTTCTCGATCCTTCTTTGCATGTCCCCAACGAGGTCGGGGTATAAGGGGCTAGGGCTTGATCTGGTGGAACCTTTGCAAGATCAGCCTCGCAAACCTCGACGGACGCCGCAGGATGAAGATGAGGCGGGGATATATCAAAATATTGCTGGGAGGCCCTCACAGGAACAGGAAACGTGATGATGGAAAACTTTGCTCGGATCCTTGACGCTACCCACCGGCGGCGCATCTACCTCCAGTAGCCACTCTGGAGTTGCGACTCCCTTTAAGGTACAAATAAATTTTGACATTCCCATATTTGAGGGTCAAATAGACGCAGATGCCGTAGATAGATGGTTGAATCTATTAGAAGGATATTTCTTTGTTCATGACTTTTCAGACCGGGAGAAGATTATTTTTGCACTCCTCAAAGCTACCCCCCATGTTAAGGACTGGTGGGAAACCTACTGTGAGAACAAGGACCAGACAGAACCCTCTCTGTTCTCGGCCGTACCAACTTGGAATTCTTTCCGAGATGCCGTCAAGGAACATTACTATCCCGTGGGGAGCTATGAGGACAAGTACATACAATGGACCACGCTGCGACAACAAAGGGATCAAGATGTGCATGAGCTGACGAATCTGTTCCATACCCTGCGCACAAAGTTGGGTATCAAAGATTCAGAGAAACATCTGGTGATAAAGTATCGCAGCTGTCTGCACAAATACATTCAGGAGGAAATGGAGTTCCTTGACATCTCCTCACTTGGTACGGCATACCGGTATGCTGCCAAGATTGAGCATAAATTCAAGCAGAAGAAGCGAGACTTTGGATCTCCGAATCAAAAGCAAGGGAAAGGTGCTTCGAAACCGCAGAACAAAGGACCGAGCCAAGGCATGGCGGCTAAAGAAAACTCATCGAAGCCACAAGAAAAGAACAGCACCACAAAGCCAAAGAAGGACATGGGAAAGTGGTGTGAGTTCCATAAGAGCTCCACTCACAACACAAGTGAGTGTCGGGCCAAGCAGTCGCTAGTGGCCATGATGAGGGCTTCTGAGTCAGATGCATGCTCTGACTCCGAATCAGAACCTGAAAAGGCGAATGAAAAAGAGAAACAGATTGGCGATCAAGACCAACGCCCTTGTTGCTGCAAAGATCAAGGAGGAACCGGAAGATCCGAGAGGAGGAGGAACGTCTCTTCCACTCCCAGATGTGGGTAAAGGGCTCCCCTGTACAGTTCATTGTTGACAATGGGAGCCAAAAGAACCTCATTTCAGTAGACGCCGTGAAGCGGTTGGGCTTGCCGACCACAGCTCACCCACATCCATACACCATCGGTTGGCTTCACCAAGGACGAGATCTCCGCATCAGCCAGTTCCACCTCTACTGGACACCTCGGACATTGCAGAACAACTCACACCAACAGAGTTAAACCCAGACTGCATGGAACAGGCCACCACAGATTGTATCATGGACATGCAAATCAAGAACACTCGCCAACAGAAGATCCAACTATATTTGGTTGTCAAAGCTGGCCAACTCCTGCACCAAGGAAAGTGGTTCACCAGGGACCAAGTTTAGCAGAAATTTCCTCATCTCATGGAGGAACTTAACGCAATGGGGACCATTGCTTCCTAAGGGGGGAGGAATGATACAGGTGGATATTGGTGGTCACCCGCCTATTCCACTTGGGGCTCCACCATTGTCTATTTCAGTTTTTCAGTTTCGGCACAGTTTACTATTTTTAGCAGTTTTTCGGGTCCTAAACTTCCGGAGCCATTTTGAGGCCCTAAACGACGTTTCATGAATGGTCGCTATTTTGATCATCAAAATCGTCACAAAAGTTGTAGTCCTCGGATGTGAGTCAATGATGTATCATGTGCGCTAAACGGAGATAGTATGCCAGTTATTAGCCCCCGGGAAGTTGAAACACCAATTTACCCAAACGGCCCATAGTTTTGGCGCTTTCATCTCCTAGGGTTAGGTTTTTTGGGATGTTGAGGGCTCTCCTTGTTTCTCAATAATAAATAGGCCCTCGAGCCTCATTGTAACTCGCCCGTAGGTCCGTAGCCACCACATCTCTTTCTCGTGAGATTCGCCAGCTCAAAGACCCTAGCTATTTTAATTTCCATTGGTGTCTATAAGCATCTTTCTTTATTTGATATTAATGAAATGAAGTGTTATTTCCACAAGATTCGTATTTATGGTTATGTGTTTATTCTTGCGTTCTGCATAAATCCGGATCAATGACACCATCCACCGCTAGGGTAGGTGGTGCTTTAGAGGTTCCCGGCCGTGGAGCATCAGTCAAAATATCATAAAGCGTGCCAAACTGAGAGTACACCAAATCCAGGTACTGGGCACGCGCGATGGCTTGTTCTTCAGTCACACATGCCCCCATAGCAATATCTTGAGCAATTTTGTTAACGAAGGAGGTGGTGAACCAATGAGTTAGTAGTTGATCAGGTATATCAAACTTGATCAGTCTACGACGAAGTCGCCACTCATGAATATGATCAGATATGTGGGTGGCTTTATCCTGCTTCAAAGAAGTCAGGAGATGCGTCCCAGCTTTGTACCGAATCGGTAACTAGAAGTGAGTCAGAAAAGCCATAGCTAACGTATTGAAGTCTTGAAAGATGCCACGGGGTAATTCTATATACCACTTAACAGCAACACCGGTAAGAGTGCGCTGGAAGAGACGTAGACGAATTCAATCATCCACCCAAGAGTTGGACGAACACCACAGATGGGAGGTCATTACATGAGCTTGGGGGTCCTCTCCAGCTTTACCTTCAAACTTAGGATAGTCGTCGGGTACCTTGGTTGGAACCGGAGGCCAATAAGGATTGTGAAGAATCGGATCATTGGTTAATTTAGAAACGTCCGGTAACTCCAAGGTAGCCAAGAACGGCAATTGCGGATTGAAAGGCATGCCAGGCCCTCGATAAGGACCTGTACCTGTACTCCACCCTGGTTGAGCATAACCTTGCCCCCATGGGTTCTGTCCCGAAGGATTCTGACCATAGGGGGTATAGGCTGTATAACCAGTCTGATACGGTTGCTGGTAACCAGTGTATGGGGGTTGATAACCGGGGTATGGACCCTGATTATATGTCGGCCCCGTTTGAGCAGTATGCGGATTTGGCTGTTGAGTATAGGTATAGCCTGGTTGTTGAGGATAATAATGGGAACCTTGGGGCGGGTTGTAAACCGGTCGCAATTGACCTTGAGGATAATAATCACCTCAAGTTGAGCTGTCGACAGGACCACAGCTCGATAAGTAGGCGCACCGGTTTATTTAGTCATGTATCGAATATTGGGGTGAAGTCATCTAATGCTGTGATGTGCATGTCAGCTCGGTTGGACAAAGTTGACGTGGCGGAACGCGGCCCCCGTTGAACCAGGTTGACCGAGGTGAAGCGGTCATACAGGTTGTACAGGTTGCGACCAGCACGAGAGACACCAGGTTGTACTAGATAATTTGGCCTTTTGGTAAGGTATGGGGCTATTTGTGCCTAATAACCGGTTTGACCTGCAACAAGACCATAAGATGATCCTGGCTGTGCAACATTCATACCAATAGGATACTGAGGTTGCAGAGGTTGCACCATAGGTTGAGAAGGTTGGACTTGCCCCCCAGCACCATACAACAGCCCCGGTTGGTACCCTAGTTAACCTGTGGGTCCTTGCGGTTGCCCTGGTTGGACCACAGGGTGAGGCTGGATAGGTTGACCTGAAGGGTTGTAGGAATGTCCTTGCGGACCATATAACAATCCCTATAGGCCCGAAGGTTGACCTTGTGGGTCATAAAGATAACTAGGCTGGCCCGAAGGTTGGCCCTGAAAGGGTTTCCCTTACAGGTTGTAAGGTTGCCCAGCTTGGTTAGACAGAAAACGTTGACCATGGAGATAAGCCTCTGGAGCGGGTAAACGTAAAGGGTTTCCCTGCTCATCGTATTGATATGGAAAAATTTAAATGGGGGTACCATCTTTTGCATAATGCGAAAAATACGGATAGTTGGGATCTTGGGAGGATTGACCGACCTCGGGGTTTGATTACTATAGGGAAAATCGATACTCCTCAAGAGATATTCTCTCCAGAATAGCAGATGCTATATAGACGTCTTCGAGAAGGGACGCAATCCTTGCGGACTGAGTGGTAACAGTGGGTGTAGATGCGGCCACACAGACAGTGGGCCTGACAGGTACAGAGGCGACCTAAGGGGATGACGTGATGGGTGTCCTTGGAAACATCCCTAATGAAGAAATAACCAGCCTCGTAGAAGGAGTTGATATCCCCATAGAGGCAACGACGGTCATACTCTGACTTAAAGATCTCTATCCTACTGGAAGTGAGGGACCGAACGAAGACATGACAGATAACTCGGGGTTGTCTTCTGGGAACAACTGGTAATCTTCACCAGACGCGAGGATTTCCTCACTAGGAGAATGGCTGGAAGAGCCCATATCTGAACCTGTCGCTAGATCTTGTAGCAGACGGCGAGGACTAGGAGGAATAACAACAGCTAGAAAAGGCGAACTCGATGTAAGAGGAGGGAAATGTCTCCCTACTCCGAATCCAAACCAAGCATCGAATAAGAGCCAATTAAACTCAACTGGTCCTCCAAAGGGAAGCTCAGATAGAACTGGTCCCCTATTGGGAAACTCGGAAACGATAGGTTGCTGAGGTTCAGTAGAGGACTGAGAGACCTCTGATGAATCGTCTATGTACGGACTACCAGTACACGAAACTGAGGGTTCTGCCACTGTGACAATAACGACAAGAGGAAAAGATCAAACAAACACATGGGCTAAAAATCCAAGGCACACAATCAAACGGTCGACAAGAAAAATCTAAAAGGGCATGTGATCGCAGGTGATTTATTTTACCACATTGAAACTTAGAAACTTCACCGTTTCATGTTTTAAGAGTCGAGAAACGGATGAAAGGTGACTCTATCTCTTTCAGTTTTGACGCAAGCGTGAAAGGACAAGCGCTTGGTGATATTTTCAAATTTAAGGAGTCAGATAAGATCAAAATGACTGCTCAGGAACTCTAGGCAAAGGGTGTACCAAATAACCATGAACTGCAATATACACCTTGGTCTCAAAATGAAAGAGAAATAAACCAAGGACTTAACGTATGTGCAGGCAATCTCCCCAAATGTTGTGTCTGGTGTATCACGGGTATAGTGCGGCAGAATCGACTTCCTATGGATAAAGGATAGCAACCTAGTGGGGTCTCCCTTTATATACGCGACGGTACGGGGAGCACAAGTACGTACTAGCGCTGTTTAAAGCCAAGAGGCGAACGGCAACTACTAGGTTTAACGAAGTCGGAACACGTCTCTAACCTAGACCTCTAAATGTTTCAATGTTGCCTTAGTGTAAATTGAATAAATTTTAATGTTAATCTTCAATTATGTTTCAATTTTCAGGCCCTAGCGAGTGTTATGTCTCAAAATATCCTAAATGCACACTACATGCCGCAGTATATCATTTCATTCGATGAAATCTAATTACGAGAAAGTTAAGAGCTTTTCATACAATAACAAAATGACCAAAAAACAATCACTAATGTATCTAATGCAATCTAATGAAAACTAAAAAGCTTTTCTTTCAGAGTTAAAAATCACTAATAACACAGAAAAGATTCAATTTGCATTAACTAATCAAGAGAAAAAGAGATTTTTTTTTTAATATTTTCAGTTTTTGAGAGAAAAGTGCACTAAACAAATGAAAAATAATGAAACGAGAAATTTGAGAAGCGATAGCAAAGGAGTAAAATCAGGCAAGTTTCACTTAATTCAAGCACACAATCAGAGCTCAGATTGACAAAACAATCCCTCAAAACCAAAAGAATCCCAAAGACTTAAATGAAACATGTAATCTAGGCCCAAAATGAGACAAGGCATAATTCGAATGAGGAGAAAACCAATCACTCAAACAATGAAAAAAAATGATAGACAACCACCAAATGAATGCAGAGAAGCAATCACAAAGTTGACTGAACAAATAAAATCCAAAAACTCCCACGGGAGACTCGACACACTATAACACCTAGATGCCCTAGGGCTAGAATGTAAAATCGATAGAAGAGGGCAAACAACCAAAGGATGAAGGTCACACTCAGTCAAAAAAGGCTCCAGAACACTTAGGCAGTCGTAAAAATGAAACCAAAATCACAGATCAAGCTCAGAAAGCTCAAAACAGAGCAAACCCTAGCACCTTACAGAATTGGCGCAACTGTCAGGCTGAATCTAGTGCCAGAACAAGATTGGCGTGGGTAATACACTGGCAACATGCACCAATTGGCGCAACTGTCCGGCTAATAAGTGCCAATCGAGTTTACTAAGTAAAAATAAAAAAGAGCAATCTAAGAAATAGACCAGTGATGGTGGAGCTAAACAAAATCCAAACACTCAGAAAAAAGCCAACCAAAAGAGTTGATCAAGCAAGCAAAGTAAAAAATCAACCGAAAAGACAAGACAATACCCCAAATCAATGTGTCCCCAGTATGGTCTCCAATTTGTTGTAGAGGTAAATCCCCTCTGTGGACAGAGGTGATCCCTACTAGCCCAGATCGGGTCTAGCAACAATCGTGTCACTCTAAGGCGCAATTTCCTAATTACAATAGACCAAATTGCGAGAAAGGCCTACCTTAAGTCCTCGTTTGCAGAGAAGATAGCACTCTCGTTTCCTTGCTCTGGTAGATCACAATTCTCCCGCTTGTCACGATCGAACACCTACACATACAAGAAACACGATGAACACACAAGCATAAAACCCAATATATGCAATTATGTATCAATCAGAGAAGATACAACTCATGATCACAAAGTATGAACAATACGAGTTGAACCATAACCAAAGTCGCTTATCATTAATCAAAACAAAGAAAGATACAGCATGCGCTCTGATGTTGGATCTTCCTTCGGCGGGTCGACAGCAGAGTACATCTCGATAAAGCTAGTCGGGAATGGGACAAGCCTCTCTCTTCAGTTGTCTTGACAATAATCTCCTTGCTACTGATTTGGCTCTATGAGGACTATCAAGGCTCTTTCAACATTCTATAGGCTATTGAGGGCTCTTAAAGGCTAGATTACAAAAGGAAAATGGAAAGCTTATATAGATGGTGGAAGGGGAGTTGGGATCCCTATAATCATGGGATTAGCCCTATCCTCAAGGAAGCTTCCATGAGAGGTGGAAAACCACTCCCTCTACATGGAGATCCAGAGCCAAACCTCCCAACTCAATTTAGAGACCAGTTCAGGAATTGGTTGGAGTCACTCTTCCGCCATTTATTTTTTAAAAACACTCCTTAATAAGCCTGGCATGAGTACAGCACTGGGACAACGTGCCATCTGGCGCGCCCTCTTTGGAGGATTTCCTCCATTGGTGCGAGGGTTGAACTGGCTATTCGTGCCAAGGCAAAAAAGGCTATTTTTAGGGGTTTTCACAAGGAATTGTCTTCAGGGGAATGATTTTCCTTTTCCAAGGGGATGCCATGAAAGTGGTTTCAGGTCATGTCACTAGTCACAGGTCACGGAATAAGCCCTCTAATGTGCGGGATGGGGGATTGTAGGGACGGTGACAAAATGCTGTGTAACAAATGATATCCAACTTAAAACTTAGGGTTTGATTAGGGTTTCATTCCATTCAATAAATGATGACAAAAATAGCTTTAATATGAGCTCATGTTATGCACTTACCTCTTCCCAATGCCTTAGAAAACTTTGGAGGAAATTTGAAAGTGTTTTGAAGTTGTTTGAATGGTCTGAGCATGCAGCGCCAAGAGAAAAGTCAATGGGGCGCCACCTCCTAGGTGCTCATCGCCTTCAGAAATTTCATGGAAGGAAAATGCCAAGGGTGCAGCGCCCAGTTCCAAAAGCACAGCGCCAAGCAAATTTGGCCAAATTTCTCTTGAAAAATCACAACTTCTCCCTTGTTGAGCGCTCTTTATCTTTTGACAAGGAAAAATGATTCATTGAAGTGAAAAATGAGCTTTTATATACTTGGGAGTTAAATTTAACTTTACAAACCCATTTTCTAATGTTTGAAACCTTTTTTCCTTTTCTGAATAACTCTTTTACACTATTTTTCTTTGCAAGTGTCTAAAATGATGAATTTGACCTTTCTTTTGGTCATAGAGGCATGATAAGATCATTTGACACTTTTGGGATTCATCCATACAGTAGCATGTTCAAAATCATCTTTTGCTTCCACCATGGAGTTCAACTTACCATTTTACTTTCTATGGCCACTTTCCCAAAACCCTAGGTGTCTAGAGTGCTTTGCAGCAATCATCAGTGTTGTCCTATAAGGTCTCTATAGCCCTTTCAAGTTCATTCATTTCTATCCAGTTCACCTCATATTTTCCAAATCTCATCAATCTCTTCTGATAGACTTTCTTCATGTTTGGCCTTGTGTTCTTCCTCCATGTCATTTTCTGTAAGTGATCACTATTTTGGCATTTAACTCAACCATCAAGTTCAAAACCCTAGTTCTCTACAAGACTAGGCGTTTTCTCTTTTCCTTGCTATAATTTGTTTTCATTCAGGGGTAGATAATCTACCTCATCAGTACCTTTTGTTGACACAACTTTCAACACTCCTGCAGAAGTGCCAAAATTTGTCCATTTTTCTCATTTACGGACTTTGAACTGATAAGGTAATCATATTTGGAAACTTTTAGGCCTTCCTTCAATAACCATGTCTTGAAATTCTATTATATTTGAGCCAAATTATAGCAAAGGAAAAGTAGTGCTTGAAACATCCAATGATGACCTTAAAACATGTAGAAACCCTAATGGCCTAGTGGGAGGGTCCTTTGACTTGATTTTGACTAAAATTGTGCTCTAAGATCTTCAAGTGAAAACAAAGTATGGTCAAAAGTGCTGCATTGAAGATCCAAAATCCAATATACTTGATTTATCTAAATAGCCTACAGAGATAGTTTTGAGACCATTAACTCTCAAGGAACCTGGGGAACATGGGAATGAGTTAGCTATAGGAAACCCTAGAGGGAGTTTGGAATGTATTTCCAGGGGAAAATGAGGCAATAAGGCTATAGGCATGGAAGGAGGTTGCAAATTATAGGTAAAATCCCATAAGGAGTTTGTAGGAGTGACAGGATGACCACGAAATGGAAAACTAATAGAGTAGTGAAAAAGTTTCTATAAGGATAATGAAGGCAATGAGGTTTTTGAAACTCATAATATTCAAGGAATTTTGTTTTCAGAAATATATGACCAATCTATAGTCATCTAAATATGGTGAAAAATATTGATGACTAACAGTGGGTCCACTTGGGGAGGGAAGCTCCTTTAAGGAGGTGTCAAGAACCTTAGAGTTCAGATCTCTAAGTTTTGAAGATCATTACCTTACTTGTACTTGGAAGATCCTTCTTTCTTCACTTTATAATTGGCTGATGTTCTTTGAAGCTGTGATTTTCTAATCTTGAAAACATGATTGCTTCAATATCATCTCTACCTACCCATCATACTTTTTCCTAACATTTTTTCTTCAATTGGGTGCATTTGGATTAGCAAACCTTGAACATGATCTTTCCTTTTGAAAGCATAAAAAATATCTATGTCTACCCTTATCACTTCCAAGAGCTCAGATTAGACTAATGAGCCCTTTTATTATCTACCTAATCTACTTATCTGTGAAGGTTAATAGTTTGACAAATTTTCATTCTCTAATCTATCAACATAAAATTTAAAACATGGCCAAATCAAGGTTAAGTTGTTTGATTTGTCATGAGCTGTGGCATTTTGAACAAACTGCACACAGATTTTATTTTTTCACAAGTAAAACTTAGAAATTTGAGGGCTGTAATGTAGAATGTGTTATTCATCCCTCTCTTTTCTCTTTGGTTCATACTTGATCTTTGGGAACCAACATGTTTTCCTAACCTAGTCTACTGATGAGCCAAGTTTAAATGGTTTGGAAAATCTTGATTTTATAACTTATTAGTAGAAATTTAAAACATGTTCAATCATAGTTAGGTTGTACTACTAAACAAGGCTTTCTTTTCTTCAGAGGTAGTGGTATTTAGACTTGCACACTTTCAGACATATTCTTTTTTGGTATGGGTCTTTACCTCTTCTTTTAATCTGCCCTCCTTTTCTGCTTTTCTATGTTTGGTGTTTCATTTTGTTTTTAATCTTTTGCTCAAGCAATGTTATGTACAATGCATGAGGCTTAAAACTAAGAAATTTAACAAAAATCATGCTTGAGCATCCTCCCATTGATAGGACCTCCAAACAACTCTGTTCCATCCATTTCTTGTAGAAAGAATTCATTGTTACCTCTTGCTGAATGGATGATGTATGGGCCTTTCCACAGATTTTAAAATTTTCCATGCTTGCCTTTTTCCTCTCTTCTTGAATCCCACTTTAGTACTTTTTCTCCAATCTAGAAATTATTGGCTTTGGTCCTCTTGCCGAAAATATTGTTAATTCTTTCTTACACTGCTTTTGTTTTGTTGTAAACTTGCTCCCTTGATTGCTGGAAATGAATGGTTTGGTTTAGCCTCCTTTGTATATCATTCTCCTTTGGTTGTACCTGTTGAAGGAGTTTCATCACTGGGACTCCCAAGGATGTTGGAAAAACTGCATCCATGCCATACACTAGTTGAAAGGGAGACATATTAATTGATTTCTTGCTTGTTAATATGTCAGCCCATAGAGCATGCACCAGTTTTCTATACCATGAATTTTTGTTCTCTTCCAAAAGCTTCTTGATGATGTTTACCAAAATTTTGTTAGGGGATTCAACCATCCTATTAGCTTGAGGGTAATAAGTTGTATAATTCCCTAATGTGATGTCATACTTGTGGCAAAATTCCATCATTCTCTTGGATTTGAATGCAGCAACATTTTCGGTAATAATTTTTCTTGGATATCCAAATCTGGACACAATATTGGTCTTAAGGAATTTGATTATTAACAAGCAAGTGACATTCCTTGAAGGGATGGCCTCTATCCATTTGGTGAAATAATTAGTTGTGGTGAGGATCCATTTGTGTTGGGCAGAAGAGGTAGGGTGGATTTATCCAATGAAATCTAAACCCCACTATTAAAAGGAGTTTCATCAGTGTTATGGTGCAAAGGCAAAGGAAATAGTTTTCTCTTTCCCTCAAATATTTGGCTTTTATGGCAAGTTACTACTAGCTTGTGGATATCAAGGAAAGGAGTGGGCCAATAGAAACCAGCTCTAAGGATTTTGTTGGCAGTGGTTTTCCAGTAGAGATGACCTCCACACTCTCCTTCATGAAACTCATGCATGATTCTTTCTGCATCATCTTAAAGTAAACATTTAAGCAAGATACCAACAAAAAATTTCCAATATAAATATTTATCTAGGATGCAAAAATTTACAGCCTTTTTTTCAAGAATCTAGCTTTTGTTTTGGACAAATTAAGAGAAGAATTTAGATTAAAAAGCACATATAATATGTCAGCATACCAGATTGAGTTAAGAAATTCTTCTTCAATAGGCGTAGTCACCATTTACTCTTGTTCATCCAAAGAATGTATCATGTTTATGTCCAATGCTTGAAATTTTGCTTCAACCCTTAGTTTGTCTAGTTGTTTCCCTTTGATTAGCTTGGTGGGCTTTATTTCTAGATCATACTCTAAAATGACAGAAATCCACTTCCCTCTTTTACCATTAGGATCTTGAGTTATTATGTCCTTAACAATTGCATGAGGAACAAAAGCAATGACATGTGAATACAAAAATGTAAACTATGAAATATTTTAAGGCTTTTATTAAGGAAAAAGCTTGTTTTTCCATGATGTTATATTCTAGAGGTGCATCTCTTAGAGCCTTGCTGAAGAAATATATGGGTTGTTATTGTCCCATCGTGTTCTTTTGGAGTAATATTGCAGCAATTGTGTGTTCTGATGCAAATGAGAAGATGAAGAAATCCTTGGTAAAGTCGGCGCTGGTTAGAACTGGTGTTTGGGTAAGTGCCTTTTTAACCAGTTCAAAGCATTTCTTTGCTTGAATGTTCCATTTGACTCTGATTTATTTTTTTATCATGTTTTTAATGTTTCTTAGGAGCTCTGCAAGGTTTGGTATGAACCTTCTTAGGAATTTGATCTTTCCAATGAAAGATTACAACTCTTTGATGTTTCTAGGGTGACTGATTTGTAATATCCCCTAAATCCTTTTTGGGTCTATCTTAATACCTTCTTTAGATATGATATTGCCTAAAATTTTCCCTTCTTGAAGGCCAAAAATAGTTTTCTTAGGATTTAAAGATAAACCATATTGCCTACATCTTTCAAAGACCTTTCTTAGGTGAACTAGGTGTTCTTCATCAGTTTTAGAATAGACAGTTATGTCATCAAGGTATATCGCAATGAAGTAACCTATTTCTTCAGAAAAAGAAATGTCCATGGCTCTTTGAAAGATGGCTCCCGCATAACCCAAAAGGCATTTTAACATACACAAAGGTGCCCCAAGGTGTAGTGAAGGCAGTTTTGTGCTGATCACTTGGAAGTACTAGTACCTAATATACCCTAAAAAACCATCAAGCAAAGATATTATTTTGGAACCCACTACCATTTACAGTATATGATCCATATTAGGTAAATGGTAGTTGTCTTTTAGGGAGGCTTCGTTCAAATTTCTAAAGTCTATGCATAGCCTAAGTTCTCTTGTTTTCTTCCTCACTGACACAAGGTTTAAGACCCATTCTAAGCACCTGAGTGGGACTATTATTCCAGCATCATACATATTTTTAATCTCTTTCTCAACTAGAGGCATTAGGACATGGTTTATCCTACACAATTTTTTCTTGAATGGTTTCTGGTTTTCCTTGAGAGGAATATATGCTGAATGATGTTTGTGTCATAGGACTTCAAGTCCTCATCTCCCCATGCAAACACATCCTTAAATTCTTTTAATATCTCAATGTATTTATCTTTTATAAGAGCTGGTAATGTTTTGGAAAACTTTATCATTTTAGGTTCTTTCTCACTGCCTATGTTGCATTCTTCTACATATGTTTCAGTGGATTCCATTTCAGGCTTCCTAGCAACATCATTGAAATCAAACAATTCTACTAAGGGGGCAAGAACTCTTGGAAATAAGTTGTCTTTGCATTTCAATACTTCAAGGTATCTTTGATCAAGATCCCCATACAATTCTATCTCATGAGGGTGTTCTATTATTTTACATCAACAGTATAAGGTGGCTATGTTTTGTGTGTTTGTTATTCATCAGAACAGTCTTCCTCATGATCTAAGTTTGGTTTTGGCATTTCAAATTCATTTTTGGATTGTAGGAAGTCTTCAATATGTTTCTCTCCTTCAAACACTTGACATTAATCTATGTTATCAGGTACTGTAGGCCTGCTTTTGACCTTTACTGTGTATTTTTCATTGGCATGAGGTACTTGGCAAGCGCTGGCAACAAAAGGCTAGTTCATTTGCAAGGCTCTTTTTATTTCTTAAGATAGAGGTGAGTTCATATTTTTCAAAAGTTTTCAGGAGGTGTAAGGAAACATTTCTATATTCTCTTAGCCTAGGGTTTTTGGCTAAATATTCTCCTTTGATTTTCCTAATGATTCACTCGGAATCTCCTTGAACAGAAATTTTCTTAGCTCTTATAGTTTTAAGCATTTGTAACCCTAAGAGAAGAGCTTAAAACTCTATAATATTGTTTGTGCATTGAAAATATAGCTTGTAAGAGTGACCTTCATTAGTGTTATCTATCCAAACACCTTCTCCTAAACTAAATTTCTCACAAGAGGCATCAAAGCTCATGTTCCAAAGTGTTTCAAGTTCAGATTTGCCATTATGTTGTTGTGCATGGCTGCTAGGGTTTTGGTTGTCATATTCTTCATTTTGTGTTTGGTATGACTGTTCTGACCAGTCTGTCTCTTCCTCTTTTTCATTTACTTGATCATTGATGCCATCTTCATTGTACAAGATAAATGAATTAAGATCTGAATGGATAGAATAGACAGGGGTGTTTTTTTTCCTATATTAGCTCCTTACCATGTATTTCCTATGAGATTCTCTGTATAGTATTCTTGTTTAGTTAAAGACTGGAATGGTAGTGTATGTCATGTCCATTTGGAGGTTTCCTTGGAGTTTGGATCCCCATGATATAGATAAAAGCATGCCATATTTTTGGGGTATGCCAACCACTACAATGTCCATGAATAGGTTCTTGGATGGTATTTGTGCCATATTGACACATAGATCTTTGATTAGACCTAGAAATTTAACTCTAATTGAATCAAAAGAGTATAAGTATTTGTAAGGTTTGGTTATCTAGAGGCCTAATATCTCCATCACTACCTTTGGCATGAGGTTGTGTGAATCACCAAAGTCTAGCATAACATTGTGTAGGATTTTGTCATGGATGTTTAAACTGACATAGAATGGAGGTACAGATCCCTCTTGGAAATTTCCTTCTATCTATGGTCCAAACAACAAATCTGGCTTGTCATCAGTTAGATTTAGAATATCAGTGTCATTTCCTATGTTTAATGCCTTCAAAACTTGAGATATATATATATCTTGAGTCACTAGTTCAGTAAGGGGTATGGCTATTTTGATTTTGGAAATTTCTCCCTCAATACTGAATGGTTTTTGTGTTCTTGGCATATTTACATTATTTTTATCATACATGGTCTTTTCAACAACTTTAGCTTGCTGATTTTTGTTTGGGATCTCAGTTAAAGTAGTTTTTTCAGGGCCACTACTTGATGTACTAGGGAAGCTTTGGTCACTATCATGTTGGTTGTTTTTTTTTTTGCTTTGATAAATATTCTTAGCCATTATGTTGGTATTTTATTCTATCTTTTTAAGAATTTTTTCAGGGGTCTTCCTAGAAGAAATTTCTGGTTTGCTTTTCTTCGGGGTATCTTGGGTTTTCCTACTTCTAACGTCATACTTCCTGTGAACCTCGATGATAGAATTTTAAAACCCTAGTTTGTACTCTTCATAATCCTCATATGTTCTTTTAGTTTGGTTTGATGAGAACATACCTTATTCTTCTTCTGTGAGAAAAAAATCATCCTCATTATTGGAGTCTATTAGATCGACATGATTTCATTTCGACTCTTTAGTCTCTCTTTCCTCTTCATCTACATAGTTTTATTGGAAAGGAGGTTTGATTTGCTGGTCATTTTCTCTTTGTCAGATTTGAGGACGATCTCTTCTGAAGTTTTGGTTTCTGTTTCTGTTTTGAGGGTTTTCTTGGTTTTCCTTAGGGGGTTCTCTTTCATTCAAGTTGATTCTCTCCATCATACTTTCCATTTCCCTAACTAGATTTTCAATTTTAACATCAGATGTGGAGGTCACAGTTTCTTCTTTGTATGTAACCCTCTTTTCTGCTCTCATCCTAGCCCTTTTATCAATTAGGTTGGCTTCTACACTTACTTCTCCTCTTTTCATGTCTTCTAAGGTGAGGGGATCTCTTTCTCTCAATTGGTAAGCCATGTTGAGATCAAATCCATCCAGAAAATTTACTAGGGCTAGGCCTCGTGGGGGTTTCATGTGGGGAGGGAGTGCATTGTATCCACTATTGAACCTAGTGCAGTAGTCTTGGACAGTTTCCCCAATATTCCTTTTAAGGTTATCATAATTTGATAGGATTTGAAGAGGATTTTTCTTAGTCTCCCACTTGTTTATGAATGTTTTATACAGGGAAGGGAGATCATGAATGTTGTTAGGAGTTAAGTTCTTGAACCATTTCTTTACTTCTCCTCCAAAAATTTGGGCAAAAATTCTCATTTTAATGGTTTCTTCTTCTATCTCTTAGTAGTCAAAAGCATCATTCATCTTGTCTACATGATGTTGGGAAGTTGTAGAATCAGTACTAGTGAAGTGAGGGATTTTAGATTTATATTCCTGTGGCATAGGTAGTAAAGGTTGTGGTAGTACCAGAGGGGCATACCATGCTGCCATGATGGGAGGTAATGGAATCCAAGGAGGATTTACAAGACGAGGGTTTATGAGTGGAGGTGAAGGATGAAATGGAGTGGTTTTCATAATGGATGCATGAATGGGGGTGGAAGATGTACTTGGACCAGCTAGATGATTTTTAGCATATGTAGAATGGAAGGAGTCAAATTTTTGAAGAAGCTGAAGATTAGGGGGAGTGGAAGGAGAGGCTTCTCTAATAGGACTCTACTGTAAGCTTGTAGGATCAAGGTCTACCTGGTCTATCCAACTTTGAGACTTAATTATGGATAGGTTTCTTCTATGGTGTAAGTCAAATTAGATATCTTGTAAGGATGTGAGGTTTTCATGAACAAAACTTGCTTTGTGAATGGGTCTAACACTAATTGAATCTTTAGTCCTAGAAGTTTTTCTTAAGATTCTTTCCAGGTCATCAACTATGGTATGAGAGTTTGGGCAAGGTGAGGTCTCGTGCTAATTCTTTGTGAAGCCAGATTTCAGACCCACAACATAGAGAGGCTAAAAATTTATGTGAGTTTTGAAAAAAGACCTATATGTAAGAATACTGATTTCACATAGTATGTAACCAAGATTTATAGTATTAGGACTGATTGATACAATCCCGTGGGAGTCTATGAGAAACAGTGGAGTCGCCAAGTCTACTGAATACCAGTGGAGTCACTAAGTGGATGATGCTAACTGTTTTGAGGATTTGTTTTTTGTCCACCATCAACAATTGAATACCAATCTAGAGATGTTTTTGGGTTTTCTAAGTTCTTTATGTAACACTAATATTTTTAATGAGTGTTTTCCAGTATGGTCACCATTGTGTTAGTATGGTGAATCAATCAGATATCATTCTTGGCTAACACTTGATTTATCTAAGTTTGACAGGGGATTTTTGAGTTTTGAAGGAATATTTAAGTTGTTAATTACTATGTCCCATCATGATCACCATTATGTTAGGTCCTTGTACTTTGGAATATTGGAAATGACCAAATAGACAAGGATAACATCAAACCAAATTTGGATTTCTAGGACCTAGCCTTCCTGGACTCAGAGAGGGCTCTCTCTGTATTTGTATAAAAGGTATGAATTTTTTTTTTTTAGGATGTTTATTTTAGGCTAGTTATAAGGATAGGGTTTGTTTGTTTGTTTTTTTTGGTTGGGTAGGTTTTCAAGTAGAACAGATAGAGTAAGAGAGGTTCAAACCATTGGGCTATGGGGTCTATGAAAAGCTTGAAAATACAACAATGAATCAAGGGTGTTTCATAAGGCAAGTTAACAAAGCTAAATGGATCTTAGTAGCTTATGTGAGTGAAATGAACATTAAATTTGTGAACATAGTAGGTTTAAAGGGAAATTAAGAATCATTTAATAAATACTATAAAAAGAAGTGCCTTCAAGGTCATTATGCTTAAGAAATAAAGAAAGGATAGGGCACACCATAAGCTTCTCTGGTCAAACTTCACCAAGTAAACTTTAAAGAAAACAATTCAGTAAACCCTAAAGAGCAAGGAACTCCTAAATTCTCTAGTTATTCACCTTCAGAGAAAGAAAACATGTAAGATAACACATTAGTAATGATTAAAGAGTAGGGAACTCCTAAATTACTTAATAAAACTATAAAATACCTTCAAAGATATTATTCAAGATGGATTAAAGGATAAGGAAAACCATAAAACTCTTCATCGAAACCCTAATTAGTAAACTTCAAATAAAAGGCCCTAAGAACAATGTTTAAGTGACACCAAAGGACATTTCATAACATAAAATTCTTGGGCTTGACTCCATTAAATCATTCTTAAGACAAAAAGCTAAGTGGAACTAGAGAGAAACCAAGAATTCTCCATTCAGACCTAGTAGAGGAAAACATCTAAGCAATAGAAGGCAAACAGACTTAAGGTGCTTCTAACAACATATCTTAACCTAAATTTTTTTCTCTATTGCATGAGAAAGATGAACAATCATGGAAAAAGAAGGAAAAAATTACTAAATTAGAACAAAATCACCATTAAACAGGTTCATGAATCCTATGAATTTTCTTGCTCCATTGATGCTCAATCCAAAACAAACACAAAGCTCCAAGACCAATTTCTTCACAACTCAAAATCTATATCATATTCATCTCAATAATCAAGCAACCAACCCACAAAACTATGAAGCATTACATGTAGTATTTAACTGCCAAATGGTGAAGTTAACCCTAGATATGGTTTTAGAAGTCATTAAATTACATCATAAATGCATTTGACCATTGAGACCATGCAAGGCCCAAGGCACAAATATCCCAAAATATTTAAATGCAAAAATAACTTCTAACATAACTCCTCAGCTAATTTTAGAGATATTTGTCCTTAACACCTTAAAAATATATTTTTTAATAACTTGTTGTGTATTTTATTGAATTTCTGGCAAGGGCGCAGTGCCATTGGTTGAGGGTGCAACACCAAGCCAAGGGCACGGTGCCAAAACTAGAAACATCACCTGTTTTGCAGCTGAGTTTTGGGGGCCTTTCAGGTGTCCAAATGAGCTCCATGATAGCTCATTATAAGCCTGTCCTCTCTAGTTTCCAAACCTAAATTTATTTTCTATATTAGTGTCCACTTTCCTGGTCAAAAACCCATTCTCCCAAGACTTCTCAGAGCGTAGCGCCAGTGCTGAAAAGAGGGCAGAAAGGTATTGTTTTGCTAGGTTTTGGCCCTTTTAAGGGACCAATTTTGCTCCAAATGACCGAAAATATTCTGAGGGTGATGTCCTTGGCCTGAGAAACATGAATATGTGAACATTTTCGAAATTGAGTACCCCAAAAAAGAGCACAATGCTAGTGGATATACACGTTTGGCCCTTTTCTCTACTAGCCAAACAGTCAAAATTTCAAAATGTACACCAAGTGCCATAATTTTGATTTTTATTTTCCGATCATGTTTGGGAGGCTTGGAGGGATACATCATCAAGTATTTCATGTTTCTTCTTCTCATTTCCCTCATTTAGGGCTTGAACCTTTGCAAGGGCTCTTTTGAGCTTGGCCCTTGCAATCATGTTTCTCATGGCATAATGCTTTGTCATCTTCTTCTCCGGGTCAATGTCTCTTTTTTCCTTCTCAAGTTGACCCTCTAGGTGCACATTGGCTCTTTATAGCCAAGATTCTCTGGCATAGTTGATTTCCATGGCAAGAAGCTCACTTGGAGTGAGCTACTCTGCCAATGCTATCTCTTGCTCTCTTTCCCAAGCTAAATCTTTCTTCAACCCAATTTTCCTTGACCTATTCCTAGGAAGTTGTTATTCCTCATCCTCACTGTCATCAAGAGTGCCCAAGGTCTCATTTATCTTAGCCTTGGCATTTTCAAACTCTTTTTGAATGTCAAGGAAATTGATCACATTCTTTGCCTAACTAAGATTGGATTGTAGCTCACTAATCTAGGCATCCTTGCTCCTGATCAACATGTTTGTAATCCTCTCCTCATCCTCACTCTCAAGGTCAATAATTTGAAACTCTTGTTCAGTTTCATGCTCATCCTCCTTTTCATCAATAACATGCTCTACAACCTTTTCCTTACCTTTTTCAAGCTATTTTATGATGATGAAGGTAGGGCTCCTTCCACAACCTCTGGATAAAACACCTGCCTATGACCTCTTTCATATGTCAAAGGAAAAGGCTCTATGTCAACCATCTCAGTGTCATCTGTCTCACTGTCCTCATCACTGTGTTATGTTGTGGTGTCATGAGATGAGGGTGAAAGGATGTGGGAAGGTGGTGAAGGAGGATCATCATGAGGTGAAGGAATGTGAGTGGATGGTGATGTGGAAGGGTCATCAAGGGGAAAAAAATGTGAGTGAGTGGAGATGTGTGAATAGTAGGAATTTATGGAGAAGTAGGAATGGGAGGATGAGATGAGGAAGGTATATCTTGTTGATGATGGCCATGTGGAGTAGTAAAAACCTCATTGGAAATGAAGTTATGCCATGGAATGCCTTTCTATTATACTTGGTACACAAGCACCATCTTGATAAGTGAGTGATAGAATATACTTTTCATTTACTGAGGGTAGTCTCTCTTTTTCACTATGTAGGACATTTTTTCAGTGCTCTGGAAGCGGTAATATGCTATATGTGACATCCTCACTGTAATGAAATCCATAAGAAGTCGGATGTGATATGAGTAAATACAGGAAAACCTTCCCTCACATGTGAAATACTTCATTATGATCCTCATCATAGGTGCATATATATCAAGAAAATGATAAAAATGGTAAGATGGACTTGTGGTGGTATTTATATCTAGGCCTTAGGTAGGGTTCAAGGTAACTCATGTCTAGGTTTTCCTGCTTGAACCACTTTTCTCCCACACTTGGTATCCCAGTAGTCGCAGCAATAGCATCAATGGACATCTCCAATGTAACTCCAGTAAGTTTAACTTGTTTGTCATGAAAACTGATAATAAATAGTCTTGTTAGCTCAGGGTGGTTTTGTACTTGCTGCACCTTCTCACAAAAATCAAAGTAGCCCATGTGTTTGAAGAAGGAAAAAGTAAGAGGATATGCCATGAGCTCTTTTGTATTGAGGGTTTCATGTCTATTTATCTTTCCTCCCTTGTGATCATGCCTCTTTGGAATCTGTGCCTCACCACCACTAGTATTGTCCTCTCCCTCAGACATTGCAAACTCTGCTTTTATAAAACTCTAGAGCGTAAATGGAAATGAGATGTAGAAAAGGTAGCCTTGTATATGAGGGAATGAGTGAGTGAGGTTATAGGTGTATGAGAATGAGTGAGAGGAAAAACAACTCAATGAAAACCCTCCAACTATGTAATTACCCTGTCTATCAATGACACTCTCTCTAGGAAGATGAAATGAGGTTTAAATAGTGATCTCCAACTTGAAACTTAGGGTTTGATTAGGGTTTAATTTCATTCAATAAATGATGACCAAAATAGCTTGAAGATGAGCTCATGTTATGTACTTACCTCTTCCCAGTTCCTTAGAAAATTTTGGAGGAAATTTGCAAGTGTTTTGAAGTGGTTTGAATGGTTGGAGGGCTTAGCGCCAAGAGGAAACTATACTGGTTGTGTCGAGAAAGATCGCAGTGCTCCTCCAGGCACGTAATGCCATCTCCCAGGCATGTAGCACCTTCATAAATTGCATGGAAGGAAAATTCCAAGGGCACAACACCCAGTTCTAGGCGTGCAGCGCCAAGCTGAGGGCATAGCGCCAAGCAAATTTGGCCGAATTTCACTTGAAAACTCACAAAATCTCCCTTTTTGAGCGTTCTTGATATTTTGACAAGCAAGAATGATTCATTGAAGTGAAAAATGAGATTTTATAGACTTGGGAATTAAATTTAACTTTCCAAACCCATTTTGTAATGTTTGAAACCTTCTTTCCCTTTTTTCACTAACTCTTTTACACTGTTTTGCTTTACAGGTGACTGAAATAATGAATTTGACCTTTCTTCTAGTCACAGAGACATGATAAGCTCATTTGACACTTTTGGGATTTAGCCATACAATAGCATCTTCAAAATCCTCTTTTTCTTCCACCATGGGGTTCAACTTACCATTTTACCTTCTCTGGCCACTTTCCCGAAACCCTAGGTGTCTAGAGTGCTTTGTAGCAATCATTAGTGTTGTGCACTAAGTTCTCTATAGCCCTTTCAAGTTCATTCATTTTTTTCAGTTCACCTCACCTTTTCCATATCTCATTAATCTTTTCTCATAGAATTTCTTCATGTTTGGCCTTGTGTGCTTCCTCCATGTAATTTTCTACAAGTGATCATTGTTTTGGCATTCAACTGAACCATCAAGTTCAAAACCCTAGTTCTCTACAAGAATAGGTGTTTTCTCTTTTCCTTGTTGTAATTTTTTTCCATTCAGGGGTAGATAATCTACCTCATCAGTACCTTCTGCTGACACAAGTTTCAACACTCCTGCAGAAGTGCCAAAATTTGTCAATTTTTCTCATTTGCAGACTTTGAACTGATAAGGTAATCTTCTTTAGAAAATTTTAGGTCTTCCTTCAATAACCATGTCTTGAAATTCTATTATATCTTAGCTAGATTCTAGAAAAGGAAAAATAGTTCCTGAAACATCCAATGATGACCTTAAAACATGTAGAAACCATAACAACCTAGTGGGAGGGTCCTTTGACTTGATTTTTACTTAAATTGGGCTTGGAGATCTTCAACTTAAAATAGATTATGGTCAAAAGTGTTGCATTGAAGATCCAAAATCCAATATACTTGATTTATCTAAAGAGCCTACAGAGATAGTTTTGAGACCATTAATTCTTGAGCAACCTAGGGAACATGGGAATGAGTTAGCTATAGGAAACCCAAGAGGGAGGATGGAATCTATTGCTAGGGGAAATGAGACAATGAGGCTATGGGTAGGAGAGGAGGTTGAAATGATAGTTAAAATCCCATAAGGAGTTTGTACGAGTGACAGGGTGACCATGAAATGACAAACTGATAGAGTAGTGAAACATTTTATATAAGGATAATGAAGGCAGTGAGATTTCTGAAACTCACAATATTCATGGAATGTTGTTTTCAAAAATCTAGAACTAATCTATAGTCATCTAAAGATGGTGAAAAATACTGATGATTAACACATCTGAAGAAATGTATAATATCTAGCAGAAGATTTTGTAATATTGATATTGAATATTCTATACACGTGGATAAGAACGATCTAAGTTGCGTAGGCCTTTTGCGCTCCAAAAATATAATACTAGAGGGAATTACCATGGTATTAGTCTGCAGGATTGAACGCCATGTTGTCTATTTGATTTCGTCCAAGGATACCATTGGCAGCGGTATGGTTTTGACTCATGGTATTGGTAAAGGCTAAATCTATATAAGGAGAAGAAGATCATAGTGCAAAGCATGCATGTGGAAGGGCTATCACTAATACTTCTCTCTGAAGTATATCTGCATAGGTTGAACTCTATATTATTGATAAATCTGAAGTTATGATGCACCCTTGGATAGATTGATGGATCAAGATCTCTAGACCTGAAATGACTATGTTCTTGCATGATCCCTTAAAGAGATGATTAGATATGAGACCTGGCACATGTCTGCTGAAGTGGAGTGAATAAATTTGGGTAAGTTCTATAGTTCTGAAAACATTCTACTGAATTATTATTTATAGAACTGTACGCTAGTTCGTCTCAATAAAAGCGTGTATATACACGGGTTTTCTTCAGAAAAGGAGCGTATGAAAGTTATGGTTTTCTAAAACTCATTGCAGAGGTTTTCTGTTATTGTTGCTATATTTCTGCTATCTGTTAATGAAGTATTCATTTAGATCTGGGTTGCTTGATTACTGAATATACTACTAAGTTGATTATATACAATTCTAACCAATGAGTGAGAAAACATGTGTTATTATGACTGATTGATCAAGGTTTCTACAATTTTGAAAAGATATATGACTGAATGAATCATATCTAGATCTGAGACTGAATATATTCTAAAAACCAATACTCTCACTATTCTGATCGAAGTTTGGGTTAATTATATTATTGATGATCTTATTATGAGTTGTGTTGAAGCTATGGGATTCGGTGTGAAAATTGATGAAACGTGGTCTGCAGTGATTCTAAGGAAGTATAAGCTTCCTACCAGTAGAAGCTAGTGTTCTGATCAGGGGGTTTGAATATCCCTTCCAGTAGTGGCTGGTAAACGAGATCAGGGGGTTATATCTCCCTTCCAGTTACAGCCAGAAAACGAGAGAATGTTGCAGCCTTCTGTAGATAGATGCCTGTGTACTGATATGAGTAAGCATCAATACAATATTGTAAGCCATTTTCCATATAATAAATATTGAAGACAAAGATGAAAACAATGATGGTTTTCTCCTGAATTTGGTTTCCACCTTAAATCTTGGTGTTCATGTGTGTTTCTCTTATGTGATAATTTAATCTGTTGTTACTGTTCATATTTACTGATTAACTAATAGACGCATTACTGATAAACTAAGTTAAATAATGTTTCTGAAAATTTTTCTAACAATAAAATGTATCAGTATACGCTAGTTTATTCAGGCATATGCACTTGTATATGCAATTTGGGTTCATCAAAGTCATGTATGGAATTCAGTAAAGAAAAATTCAAAATTATCAGTAAGCTATAAATACTGATTCACCCGCCCTCTCAGTAATTTTCCCAACAATTGGAATCAGAGCGGGTCCTTCTGAAGAAGCTTAATCACTAGAAGGAAGATCAACCAAGATAAGGAATCAAGATGGGACAATATCTATCAGGCCTCCACTCTTCAACAGAAACAACTTAATCTTCTAGAATACATGGACCAGATCCTATCTTCAGTTTTTTGGAGTAGATGTATGGGCTATAGTTGAAGGAGATTATCAATATCCATCTTCCATTCCAACAGATGTAGCTACAATAAAGAACTATGAAACTAATGCACAGGCAGTTAATGCGTTATTGGGAAGTTCAACTAAATCATAATTTGTCAAAGTTATGGAGTTGAATACAGCAAAGGAGATAGGGAAAAAATCATTATAAACTATGAAGGTGATGCCAAGGTAAAAAGTGCTAAACTCCAAACTCTCAGAATTCAATATGAAAAAATCACAATGCTAATGAAGAAATAATTGCCAATTTCTTTTTACATTTAGATGATATTGTAAATTGTATGATAAATCTGGGTGAAACTATATCTGACACTAATTTGGTCGAAAATGTTTTAAGATCTCTAACTCCCAAATTTGAATCAAACATGTCTGCCATTGAAGAGAAGCAGGATCTACAAAATCTCACAATTGTTCAACTTCATGGGATTCTGATTGCTTGTGAAATGAGAAAAATAGGTCCATCTGATGTCAAAGAAGTTGTCTTTAGGGCTGCTCCAAAAGGAAAGGAGGTAGAAGAACAAGAAGGATCTGGGTATGTTTCAGAAGAAAATGAGATAAATTTTGTAAAGAAGCTACAACTTGGCACTGGAAGGTTCAGTGGTAAGCTTCGTTTTAAATGTTTTTCTTGTCAAAGTGTTGGTCACTATGCTACTAAATTTCGTCATAAAGATAATCAGGAAAAGGGAAAGGAAGTGGTTAAAGGAAATAAAAAATGGTTTATCAATATAAAAAGATATTATACTCATGAATATAGTGATGGCCTGTCAAATAGTGAAGAAGGAGAATCTGATCAAGATATTAGACTACTCATGGATTTTGAAAAGGACTCTAGTGATAATTTATGGATGCTTTAGAAGAAAATGATTTTATTGAAGAAATAAATCATCTCAAAATATGTTTGGAAGAAAACTAAATTTCCATAGATACTCTAAAAAATCAGCTTATGGAAAAGGAGAAGTTCAATGAGAAATGAGAATGTGAAATAGTAAGTCTAAGAAAGGAAGTTGAGAAAGTGAAAAATTTAAATCTTAGATTTGCTAAAGGAAATGAAACCCTAGATGAAATTATCAAGGTACAACTCTCTCCTCTTATAAATATAGGTCTTTGATATATTGGAGAATCATCTCAGTATTCAGCACCAAGCTATCTAAATGCAACAAAAACCAGCCTACAACATTCTGTCTCTCAGCAAAAGAACAAAGAAACTACACAGGTGAAACATGACCACTTTAATACAAGGAAGAACAATAATAGAAATATCAATCAGCAGGTAAATATAAATATAAGGTTTCATGTTCACAAAAATTTCTTCTTTATTGGACAATGTTTCTCATGTTATAATTTTGTTCATAAGGCTACTCAACGTGTTGCATAAAAAACCATCATGAGCAGAGAAGCAAGAAAGCAAAGAAATGAGAATGGAATAAAGAAGAATACTTATAAAAACATTTCTCCTCTTCAAAATGAAAGTGAAGGTGCTTATTGCAATAAATTTGGTCACAAAGAATCTGAATGCGGTAGCAAACTTCAGCCAAAAGAGCATATACCTTCAAATTCCAAGGTTCAGAAAAAGAAGAACTTACAATTTAAAAGTTGTGGCATAGCATTATTTGCAGAAGGGGAAGAAAATCAATGGTACATTGATAGTGGATGCTCAAAACACATGACAGGTGATAGAAATAAAATCCTTTCATACAATTCTCTAGAGAAAGAAAAGAATGTTACTTTTGGAAATTACTCTCCTACTCTCATTAAAGGAAAAGATTATGTTTTTCTAAAAGAAAATGTGAAAGCTAACAATTTTTTGTATGTGGCTGGATTAAAGCACAACCTGTTAAGTGTGAGTTGTTATAAAATTAAATATTACAGAGCAATGAAACACATAAAATATGCTGAAAATACAAGCACACAAAACACATAAAACCAGAGAGACACAGATATACGTGGTTCACCCAGTTTGGGCTACGTCCACCCTGAACAGCCAGTCCTTCCTTTATATTATCCAACAAAATGAAGAGACAAAACCTACAAGAACATCCAACGTAATATCCTCTCGGCTCTCTCGCGCCCTCGAGTCGTTTCTCACTCTGAGAATACACCTACAATACACAGCCACAATACAATACCCTCATACAAGCGAGGGGTTACCTTGTAGGGCAAAAAACCATAAAATAAAAATAACTTCTACCGTCAGATCATCCACCTAATGAACAGCCTAGATTGACTAGAAATTACTATAATTTTATAAGGCAATTTTACATCTGTTTTTAGCTTCGGGGGCGTTGCCCCCGAACCCCCACCAGGGGGGGGCTCCGAAAAGCACTACAGCCCCCACTCCATCGTTGCTTCATTTGCTGGAAAATGACTCCTCTTTGGACCTGGCTGTTTCTCATCTTCATTGTCATCCTTGAAGACCAATTGAAACTGAGCATGTTCTCAGTTTCTCCTTGGTTACAACTTTTGTTAGCATATCTGTAGGATTCTGGCTAGTGTGTATCTTTTCCAGCTTCAACTCTCCATCTTCCAATACTGACCGTATGAAATGGTACTTGAGATGTATGTGTTTAGTACTGGAATGAAATGTTGAGTTCTTTGAAAGATGAATAGCACTTTGGCTATCACTGTATAGTGTGCCCATATCATGCTTCTTACCCAATTCATCCATAAACCTTTGTAACCAAATCATTTCTTTACTAGCCTCTGTAGCAGCAACATACTCAGCTTCTGTTGTTGAAAGTGCAACAACACTTTGGATTTTTGAAACCCAATTGACAGTTGTTCCACCTACAGTAAATACATATCCTGTAGTGCTCCTCCTTTTATCTCTATCACCTGCCATATCTGCATCAACATATCCTTGTAGAGCAATGTTTGAACCACCAAAGCATAATGCTTGATTTGTGGTACCTCTCAAATATCTGAGAATCCATTTTACTTCCATCCAATGTTCTTTTCCTGGATTGTTCATGTACCTACTTACAACTCCCACTGCATGTGCAATATCAGGCCTTGTGCAGACCATTGCATACATTAAGCTTCCAACTGCTGATGCATATGGAACTTTAGACATATAATCCATGTCTTCTTGGGTCTTTGGGCACATCTCCTTACTAAGTTTGAAATGGATAGCAAAAGGTGTGATAACTGGTTTTGCATTCTGCATATTAAATCTTTTCAACACCTTTTCTATGTACTCATTCTGAGACAGTGTTAATTTGTGATTTTTCCTGTCTCTAGTTATCCTCATACCAAGGATTTGTTTTGCAGCTCCCAAATCCTTCATTGCAAATGAATTTGCCAATTTTCTTTTGAGCACATTTTTTTCCTGCATGTTAGACCCTGCAACAAGCATGCCATCTACATACAATAATAGTATAATATAGCTGCCATCATTTTTCCTTTTCAGATAAACATAATGATCAGAGTGACATCTAGTATAACCTTGTTCAGACATAAACTTGTCAAATTTTAGATACCACTGCCTTGGGGCCTGTTTTAAGCCATACAAGCTCTTCTTTAACCTGCACACCAATTTTTCTTTCCCTTTTACCTCATATCCTTCTAGTTGCTGCATGTATATCTCTTCCTCCAAATCTCCATGGAGAAATGTTGTCTTTACATCTAACTGTTCAAGATGTAAATCTTCCACCGCTACAAGACTTAAAACAGTTCTGATTGAATTCATTTTAACAACAGGAGAAAATATTTCATCAAAATCAATACCTTTCTTCTGTGCAAACCCCTTCACCACAAGTCTAGCTTTGTACCTCTGTTTTCCTCCATCTTCTTCCTTCAGCCTGTAAACCCATTTATTCTGCAATGCAGTTTTACCTGCAGGCAACTTCACTAAGTCCCAAGTCTGGTTATGCATTAAGGAGTCCATCTCTTCTTCCATGGCTAGCTCCCACTTCTTCCTGCTTTCAACCTGCATTGCTTCTTCATAACATTCAAGTTCACCAGAATCAGTCAATAATAAATAATATAATGAAGGAGAGTATCGTTCAGGGGGTCTACTTATCCTGGTAGATCTTCTAACACCACTTTCAGGTGTTTGAGGTGCCTGTTGCTGTTGTGGTGGTTGTTGCTGTTGTGGTTGTTGATTATTATTATTTTCAGGCACCTTTACTTTTTCAGTTATCTCATCAAGAACCGTATATTCCTTGCTTTCTTTTTCCTGTTTCTTTTCCTGCAACTGATTCTTATACAAGACCTTTTCATTGAATATTACATCTCTGCTCCTAATGATTTTGTGATTTTCATAATCATATAAGCGATAACCAAAATCATTAGCACCATATCCAATAAAGGTACATTTCTTTGATTTTGCTTCAAGCTTTGTTCTATTTTCTTTATTAATATGGACAAAGGCCTCACAACCAAAAGGCTTTAAAAAAGAGTAGTTTACCTTTTTACCTGTCCATGCTTCCTCCGGAATACCACCATCCAAGGAACTTGAAGGCCCTCTATTTATTAGATAAACAGCAGTATCTACAGCATCTGCCCAAAATTGTAAAGGCAATCCTGCATGCAATCTCATGCACCTTGCACGCTCCATGATTGTTCTGTTCATCCTTTCTGACACACCATTTTATTGTGGTGTTCTTGGAACTGTCTTCTCTCTACGAATTCCATGCTCTGAACAGTACCTATCAAACTCTTTGCTGCAATATTCACCTCCATTGTCTGATCTGAGACACTTCAACTTCTTTCCTGTCTCAATCTAAACCAAAGCTTTCCATTTCTTGAAAGTATCAAATACATCAGATTTATTCTGAATACAATAAATCCATGTTTTTCTAGTTGCATCATCAATAAAAGTAACATAATAACGAGAGCCACCGAGAGATGATACCTGAGCAGGTCCCCATACATCCGTATGCACAAGCTCCAATTTTTCGCTCTTCTTTTCTTTCCCAACTCTGAGAAATCTGACTCTCTTTTGTTTTCCATAAATGCAATTCTCACAGAAATCCAAATCAACATTCTTCAATCCTGGAAACTAATTTCTTGAGTGAATAATCTTCATTCCCTTCTCACTCATGTGTCCGAGCCTATGATGCCATAATGCTGCATCTACTCCTTTGGAAGTTAAAGAATTAACAGAGTTAGAAATACCATTGCATAAATACAATGTACCAACCTTTTCACCTTTTTCTATTACCAGTGCTCCTTTGGTGACCTTCCAAGTTTTATCTGTGAAAGTTGTCACACAACCTTCACTGCCTAACTACCCTATTGAAATCAGATTTTTCTTCAGATCTGGAACATGCCTTACCTCCTTTAGTAGCCATTGGTTTCCATTTTGTTGTTTTACAAGAACTTTACCCATTCCAACAATTTTACAGGGTTTATCATCACCCAAACGAACTTGTCCAAAATCTCCTTGGACATAGTCATGAAAATATTTCTTATCAGGTGTGGCATGGAATGAAGCCCCTGAATCTACAACCCAATAATCAGTAACATTTTCGAAAGAAAGAATCAAAGCATCTTGTAACACATCACCTGTCACATTTGCTTCATGATTGTTTTCTTGTTGTGTGTCTCCTTCTTTTCCTTTCCGAGATCTACAGTCTTTCTTTAGGTGTCCTTTCTTTCCGCAATTCCAGCACACTATCCCCGATCTGGACTTGGATCTACCTTTCCTTGATTTACTGCGATATCCCGAGCTCTTTCCTCTTTCCATTCTTCGTCCCCTAGACTCTGCACTCAAAGAATTACCTGATGTATCACCAGAGCTTTTCCATCGCATTTCCTCGCTAAGGATAGCACCAACAACATCATCAAACTTTAAAGTACTAGATCTAGAGACAGAGTTACTAATGGCCATTACTAAACCATTCCAACTCTCTGGCAATGAGCACAAGAATAACATAGCTCTAACTTCATCATCAAATTTTACCCCTACAGAACTTAACTGACTGGTAACTGTATTAAATTCATTTAAATGGTCTGCAACAGATCCACCTTCCGACATCTTCATATTAAATAGTCGTTTCATAAGAAATACCTTGTTTGAGGCCGAGGGCTTTTCATACAGTTTTTCCAACGTCTGCATCAAACCTTCTGTTGTTGTTTCCTTTGAAATATTGAAGGCGACTGACACCGCAAGACACAACCGTACTGTTTCGAGTGCCTTTCTATCGAGAATGTTCCATTCCGCGTCTGTCATGGTCGTCGGCTTCTTTGTTTTTCCGCTCAATGGTAGGTACAGATCTTTCTGATACAGATAATCTTCCATCTGCATCTTCCATAGCGCAAAGTTTTGGCCGTTAAATTTCTCGACCCTAAACTTACCATCATCCGCCATTGCTCCCACTCGAACCAGGAACCCTTTTTTCCTGTGATTTTATCAGCCAAATATACCTTCGGCTCTGATACTAGTTGTTAGAAAATTAAATATTACAGAACAATGAAACACATATAATATGCGGAAAATACAAGCACACAAAACACATAAAACCAGAGAGACACAGATATACGTGGTTCACCCAGTTTGGGCTACGTCCACCCCGAACAGCCAGTCCTTCGTTTATATTATCCAACAAAATGAAGAGACAAAACCTACAGCAAATCCGCTGTAATATCCTCTGTTCTCTCTCACAGTCTCCCTCTCTGTTTCTCGCTCCGATAATACACACCTCATACACAGCCGCAATACAATGCCCCCATATATACAAGGGGGTTGCCTTCTAGGGAAAAAAACCCTAATCTAAACATAACTTCTACCGTCAGATCATTTGCCTAATGAACGGCCCAGATTGACTAGAAATTACTATACTTTTACAAGGCAATTTTACATATGTTTTTAGCTTCGGGTGCGCTGCCCCCGAACCCCCGCCAGGGGAGGGCTCCGAAAAGCGCTACCGCCCCCCCTGGACCCCCCACGGCAGCGATTAAATTTCGGGTGGCGTTGCCACCCCTTTTAAGGTACAAGGGTCCAATGCTATGATACAAAGTAAACAAGATAATCAGGCTCCACACCCAACATGAGTCAAATGTGTGATCAAGGAAATAAATTTGTCTTTAGTTCAAAAGAATGTGTAATACATGAACTTGACACAGGAAAAATGATCATAAAAGTAACTACAACTCAAAGCAATCTGTATGTACCAAAAGGTGAACAAGAACAATGATACTTGGGTAAATCTTCAGAAAATTGGCTATGGCATAGAAGGTTGGGACTTTTGAGCTTCTCTCAAATAAGAGAATCCAGCAGACTCAAATTTGTTTGTGTTCTTCCTAGCATCACTCTAACTGAAATTTCCATCTACAAATCATGTCAATTTGGTGAGCAAAAAAGGGTCCAATTCAATGCTAAGGAAGGATCAACAAGTAAGCCTCTTTATCTTATACATACTAATCTATGTGGTCTTATAAGGAAAAATTCACCTCGTGGAGAAAAATACTACATTTTATTTATTGATGACTTCTCTAGAATGTGTTGGATCGGTTTACTGAAACATAAAGATGAAGCATTTCAAAAATAATAATCTCTTCAAAGCTTTGGTTGAAATGAATTAGATCTTAAAATAAAATTTCTTAGACTTGACCGAGGAGGAGAATATATATCACATGAATCCTTTCATTTCTGTGAACATCATGGCATAAAAATATATTTTTATGTAGCTGGAACACCACAAAAAAATGGTGTGGAAGAAAGGATGAATAGAACTATTCAAAAAATGGCTCGGACTATGCTGGATGAATCTAGAACTCCTGATACCTTTTGGGGAGAAGAAACTCATATTGCAGTAAATATTCTAAACAAGTCTCATGTTCAAGTGAACAATGATGAAACTCCTTATGAACTCTTGTATGGAAATCTTCCCACCATAAAGAATTTTAGAGTTTTCGGAAGCAAATGTTTTATCAAGAAAAATGATGAAAAACTTGGTAGGTTTGAACCTAGAGCAGATGAAGGAATATTTGTTGGTTACTCTTCTAGAAGTAAAGCATATAACTATTACAATAAAATACTTCAGAAGATTGTTGAATGTATTGATGTTGTAATCGATGAGTCTCTCTCAGCACCAAAAAGGGAAATACCAACAACAAATGAAGATGACAATGATGAATATCCTCCTACATCAAATAGCAATGATATAGAAGGTGAACCCAATGAAACACCAGAAGAGGATCTATATGAAAAGGCTCCATCAGGGTATGTTCAAAAGAATCATCCAGAATCTCAAATTTTGGGAGAAAAGGGACTAGGTGTCCAAACAAGAAGAACTCTTGTAGGATCTCCTAGCTATCTGGCATTTTTATCCACTATTGAACCACAAAATTTCAATCACGCTAGAAAAGATGAATTTTGGATTCAAGCAATGAATGAATAACTTGATCAGACTGAAAAGAATCATACTTGGGAATTGGTTCCAAGACCTTATTATAAAAATGTGATTGGAACTAAATGGATATTCAAAATCAAGTTAAATGGAAATGGATATGTTATTAGAAACAAAGCTAGACTTGTTTGTAAAAGTTATGCTCAACAAGAAGGTATAGAATTTGAAGAAACATTTTCTCTTGTAGCTAGACTTGAAGCCATAAGAATGTTTCTTTCTTTTTCAAGTTTTCAACAATTCAAAGTTTATCAAATGGATGTTAAATATGCCTTCCTCAATGGTGATCTAGAAGAAAAAGTTTATATAAAACAACCAAAAGGATTCATTTTGGGAAATGATGAAAAAATTGTTTGCAAACTTAAAAAGGCTTTATATGGTCGCAAACAGGCTCCTCAGGTATGGTATTGTTGTCTTGACAAATGTCTTCATCAACAAGGTTTTACAAATGGATCTGCTGATAGTAACTTATAAAAAAAATTGAGAATGATAAATTGTTGATTGTAGTTGTATATGTTGATGAAATCATTTTTGGAAGTAATGAAGAATCCATGAGTCAGAAATTTTCTTCTATTATGCAACAAGAATTTGAAATTTCTTTACTTGGGGAACTAACATTCTTTCTTGGCTTACAAGTGCAACAAGCACCAGATGGCATATTTTTATCACAAGAAAAATATCTTAAGAAAATTCAAAAGAAGTATGGGATGGAAGACTGCAAACCTATGAGCACGCCAATGGTAACTGGATGTAACCTTATTTCTCATGATGATTCTCCCATGGTGAATCAACCAGAATATAGATCCATGATTGGAAGTATCCTTTATCTAAACGGGACAAGTCCAGACATGATGCATGTATTTGGGATTTTTGGATGATTCCAAGCTAATCCAAACAAGTCTCATCTTCAGGCTGAAAAAAGAATATTCAAATATCTACGAGGGACTCAAGACTTTGGTTTATGGTATCCAAAGAATGCTAATCTAACTCTCCATGCTTACACAGATGCATATTGGGCTGTAAATGTTGATGATTAAAAAATCACTAGTGGAGGTGCATTCTATATGGGGTCCTGATTGGTATCTTGGTTCAGCAAGAAACAAAGTTCTATTGCCTTATCTACAGCAGAAGAAGAATATGTGGATGTTGCATCATGTTGCACACAAATTCTTTGGATGATGTAGACTCTACAAGACATTCAAATCAAATTTTCACCACCCATCTCCATTTTATGTAATAATAAAAGTGTTATTAGCATCTCAAATAATCCTATTATGAATTCCAAGACCAAGCACATTCCTATCAAGTATCACTTCCTACATGAACAAGTGCTTGAACAAAAGGTTAAATTGGAGTATGTTCCCTCCAAAGAACAAGTTGTTGATATATTTACTAAACCTCTTCCTAGGGAAGCATTTGAATATATCAGACAGAAGCTGGGAGTTTTCTCTACCAATTTGATCAAATCTGCCTAATTTCAAAAGTTTAAGTTTGATACGCAGGTTTCTTAAAGACGAATCGCATATATGCGCGAGTTTCTGTGCATAAAATCGTGTATGGGATTTCCTGACAGAAAATATTTTGGTCAAAACTTATAACAGATGTGGTACTGTTGGGTAATCTCTGTTGTTGTTACAATATTCATATTTTTATATCATTCTCTGATGAATATGCTTTGATTAATTGGTTATTGAAGATGTTCTGGATGCATCAACTTAGGGGGGGCACTTGTCTTGCTGAAAATGATACATTGTTGGAATTATGATTGGTTTATGAAATATGATCTCTCTCTTGAGATATTTTGGTCCTGTTAATGATATATCATTTCTGTATTTTGATGAAAAAGGGGATGTTGACTCTCATGATGTAAATTTTTCTATTTAGTCATGTACAAACTTGTTCTACCTTTTAAATCCACTTGGTTGGATAGTCGAGTCAAATATGTAATTCCTCTTGGTTGAATCATTGATGTAAGTATGAGTCATTGGTGATAGGAAATCTTATACTTGGTTGAGTTATAGAGTCATATACTTCATTGAAAATATCTGAAGTTTCAGGATACACTCAAGGGGAGCATGGTCAAAATAGTGCCCCTTTCTCTTGATGTAAAAGGGGGAGAGAATTGTGGATATTTGTAGTATTTGAATAATGGTTATGTATAATGTATCTATATGTTCTCATGATCAAACACCACCATGGTTGCCAACTAGAATAAAGGGGGCGATTGTTGGCAATATGATTCCTATGTCTTAATATGTTGTCCTTAATGGAAACTCTCAGGTACAAGATGAAGTATATCTTGATTAGAAGCTCAAGAGTCCATCTGAAGAAATGTGTAATATCCAATATAAGTTTTTGTAATATTCATATTGAAGATTCTATACGTATAGATAAGAATGATCCAAGTCGTGTATGCCTTTTGCATTCCAAAAAGATAATACCAGGGGGCATTACCATGGTATTAGCACACAGGATTGAATGCCATGTCATCTCTTTGATTTCTTCCAAGGATACCATTGGCAGTAGTATGGTTTTCACTCATGGTATTGGTAAAGGCTAAATATATATAAGGAGAAGAATATCATAGTGCAAAGTGTGCATGTGGAAGGGCTATCACTAATACTTCTCTATGAAGTATATATGCATAGGTTGAGCTCCTTTTTATTGATAAATCTGAAGTTATGATGCACCATTTGATAGATAGGTGGATCAAGATTTCTAGACATGAAATGACTATGTTCTTGTATGATCCATTGAAGAGATGATTAGATCGGAGACCTGGCGCATGTTTTCTGAAGTGGAGTGAAGAAATTTGGGTAATTTATATAGTGTTGACGGGAAAATCTGTCCCGGCCAACAGCAAGGGATCTCCCCGGTAAAAGGTCCCAATTAGACCTTGAACCGTTTGGAATAGGGATCCCGTCCGGGGTGTGGGTCCGGCTACCACTGATTTCTCCTTTGCTTTGGGTCTCGCTTGAACTCTATAAAACAATGGGTACACACCTAATCAATTGATACAAGACATATGATTGATGCATTAAATGTACATGCAGCACTATGAGTAGCAAGAGGAAATAATAAAGCATGAAGACCGAAGGAAGTGTCAATAGCAACACTTCATTAGGGTCATGCTTGCAAACTGTTCTGACCGCAAGAGAAATAGTTCCTCACGACGAGAACACATTTCACTTCCTAAAAGTTTAAATTATAACACGAACGCAAATAAACAAAGTCATCAACATTAGCTAAGAAAGTGAAACAAACTCAACCACCATTAACATACTCAGAAAACTGTTATGCAATTGTGATATGAATTGAAAATACAGTTCCCTTAATCTTAGGATGTTCAGAAACTGAAAATAAAATACTCGACAGTGCTGATACATAAGACAACACCAGATCCCATAGGAGAATTTTCAAAATGCTTGTATTAATGTTTCAGTGTATAATCCTCTGGTAATACAATATACTCTGCTCGAGTCCCAAACCAAAAGTCCACTTTACCAACTCCCGAAGAAGTATTTATAAAAAAAAACCTGCCCTTTGGGCTCCCTTGACCTTTCATCTTCCTGACCGTTGGGCTGCGTTGCGACCCAGTCCTTTTGCGACCTGCGACCTGGCTGCTGTTGCGACCTGCGACCTGACTGGGTCACAGGGTCGCAAGTTGTAAGAAAATGAGAGAATGCGACCTTGCGACCTTGCGACTAGGTCGCTAGGTCGCAGGGTCGCAAAAGGTCGAAAACCGATGATATGCGACTTTGCGACCTTGCGACTAGGTCGCTGGGTCGCAGGGTCGCAAAAGGTCAAAAACCGATGATATGCGACCTTGCGACCTTGTGACTAGGTCGTTGGGTCGTAGGGTCACAAAAGGTCGAAAACCAATGATATGCGACCTTGCGACCTTGCGACTAGGTCGCTGGGTCGCAGGGTCGCAAAAGGCGAAAAAACCGAAGATATGTGACCTTGCGACCTTGCGACTAGGTCACTGGGTCGCGAGGTCGCGGATCGCGGAAAAGATAAAAATGCGACTTTCGGGAAAAATCAGAGATGCGACCTTGTGACCTGCTGGGATTTGCGACCTGCGACTTCAAAAGGGTTGTAGATCTGCGGATTTTATAGCAGTGTTCCTTATCTCATGTTCTTCACTTTGAAAATCGGTCCTCCTGCTTGCTGGGAAAAAACTCTACTCATCGTGCAAACCCAAAGGTTCTTCCTGCAATAAAATAAAATAGGTCACGGAAATGCTAAGGTCATTTTAATTAATTTGCAAAAGAGAAAACAATGAATTTAGACCCCCTGTGTGGTCAAATGTTATGTCGCAGCGTGGTCCTTATCAAGTTCTCTTGGGATTCGAATGTTTGCAGTGAAAACCCATTGATGAGGCAAGGGCTTTTGCTTGTGCCATCTTCCATTGCATGTTCTACCCACTTTGGATAATGACGTTCTACATATTGACCATGCAGAAAGTTGGCAGACACACGTTCAATGTTTAGGATCTCTATAGTGTTTGCAGTAAACTTTCAAGAGCATAAACCTGCGCTGGTCTCAAAACTCCTTAGAAGAATCGAGTGGTTGAGAGCTTCGTGCAATCTCTCCATGGCACCATGAATAAAATTTCATCTGTGAAATTCTATGACAAATGCATCGATAGATCACAGCTCTTTGGGCTCCATCAATTTTAATTCACACGCTGAAAGGCAGGACTCAAGATTCCTGCGTTGAACTAAAAACTCCAGATCATAGCTCTTTGGGCTCCATCGATTCAAACGACACATCATAGCTCTTTGGGATCCATTGATTCTAATTCCAATGCAGAGGCCATAGGTACGACAGAGAGAACGCTATCTGGTGTAGGAGCCATGGTTTTTTCCCCATCATTTTGTGAAAATCATTTTCCATAGTCGCTGTGTGTTTTTTCAAACGAGAGTTCCTACTTTTCCCTGCACAAATCAATATTCTATGGCAATGACAGAGCTGCCATGGCTAGATCCATGCACATGCATTCAGAAAGGAATTATGTGATGTTTTTTGTGCTGTCACGGCTAAATCTACGCTGGAGAATAGCCAAATGATGCTCGGCATCAGAAACCACGCTTTCCATAATTAAATTCACCGCTGTAACGGTACGCAGAAAATGGGAGTGGTAAAAGGAAAATAACCCTCCATGCGAAGCCTTAATCACGGTCGGAAGTGCGCCTCCCAACATGGGGATCAAACAAAAAACGAGAAACAGCTAATGACGATCATGACTGATGCTGACAAGAATGAGGAAATCTCTGCATCTCAGCGTTAAGTAAAAGGAGACCAAATCATCTTATGGCAACACGAATTAACAATGCGATCTTTGCCACATGTTTTCTCAAACTTTCTAGGGTTACATCGAATGCTGTGAACATGAGAAAATTGAATGTCGACGACTACCTTAGAGAGCCTTGCTGCAACTACCGTGTGGCAAATTCGACTCTTTGTTCGACTGCTCTGCGCTGTGGTTATTATAAAATTGCCATCACAGTTCTGCTCCAAATGTTTTAATACTCTGGTGTAGAAGCACATGAACACGCTGCAAATTGGTTCTGCGCCATGTCTCCAACGTAATGTTGACTGCCACATAAACAATTGCTGAGTTGGAAAACCTGCCATTAAATGCCACGTGTTGCACCATCTCTCACGGTTTTAAATGTATGGCTTCATCCCTTTCGCGCCTTAGTTGCACGCACCATAATTATTATGACTGTTATATATGTATGTTCTCCAAACGTTTATCCAAAAATTGCGCTGATGTCTTTGTATAGTTCGGCATTCCTCTTGATTAAACCTGCCAATAGTTTTTACGACATTTCCATTGTAAATCCATTATAAAATGCAGGCTTGACCACTTATTGTATATCTTGCTCCATGCTAACGAACGTCGGGCTCCATGCTACGCGGCCATGTAGTTTCATTGCTACAGCACTCCGCTCCACGTGTATGTATAAATGTTGAAAGGTTTAAGTTTGAAACATTAACCACTACGTATAAAACGCTTCCATTTGGCTCCACGCAACGTACATGTCGAATGTATGACTCCATGCGATGTGTATTCATATCATTCCGCACCGGGTTTCAACGTAAAGTTGACCAAACATTTGCTGAACCTTTGCGCCCGCTCCACATTTTACAAATAAAACTGTTGTATGTCAAACAAAACCCCGCCATCGACGTTGAACTCCCTGCAACGTGTCCATGCACGTTTGCGCCATGCAACATTGGACTTCTGTGCATTGCGTGTCTTCATGCAACGTGTTTCCATATAGTTGTGATCCACCATTTCAAACATAAATTTGACCACCCCATGTACGTGCCATCGAATGTTTGACATTTTATATGGTTTGGAAATGACATGGGTTTGCACTTTGGTTTTATTACATAACATTTAAAACCATAGTCTTGGTCCACCAGATGCGCAACATCTATAATTTTTTCCATAGTTTTACTTCACGCTTTGAACATAACTTTGAAAACTCCATCATAAAAATATTCGTGCTCAATTGCAATGGGTTTTGATATGGTTCTAATCTGTTTTCTAATACGGCCTTAAAAACATATGTTGGTGCCTTGTATTGGATATATGGATGTGTGCCCACTTACCAAGTTTTCGCCATAGTTTTGGTTCCACGGTCTCTGGTGGTTTTGAAACCACATGTTTTCGAACTTGGTCTTAATTCGATCATTTGTTTTATTTCATAATATGAAGGCTTCTTGTTTTGAAAGATCGAGAGTCGAAATATGCTACTCAAGCCACATTGATGGCCCTTTTAATATTGAGCCTTTCTGCCTTGTAGCTCCAGAGACTATTTTCATATGCATCAATGCGCCTGGAAACCAAAAGGTGCATGCGTTTAAACATCACCTGTTAGGTTCAATTTTAAGTTCTCCATCCCTTATGGTCCTGCATAGACAAACTTTATGGATATGAAAGAGCAAAGGAGACTAGGGTTTTAATGCCATTTCCTAGCTCCACGTTGTACTCCTTGCAGCATAAATAATTTCACACCATGTAGCTTAGGATTCATAAATGTTGCTTCTCAAATATGCCCTCACATATTTGAAAAATCTTCCTTTGGCTTGCCACACCAATATGTGTGCTTTCGCACTGCTATCTGGCACGTGAACGCCTCGAATGAGATGGCCATTTTCTAGAGAAAACTTCTGAGTCCGCTTTGTTCACTGGGCTATACTAGACTCATCGAAGTGGCGAAATATGTTTCTTTGCGTGTGCCCATCAACATTGAGATGGTATGATGCAGGATCTGGACATTTCTGATGGAGCGCTTTTAAGCATCTGGCGCGCACTAGTGAAGAAAGCTCTTGCATCACTGACATAGATGGTTCTCTCTGATCAACATGTATCACACCATCCTCCTTTAATGGTATTGGTTGCTCTCTCCTCCTCCTCCCTTGTTTTTACAACTTGGCTTTTTTTTTAGCCCAATTTATTACCCTTGATGTCGTGACACGACTGAGGAGTTTGTCACCCATGGGGTTGACCTGCGTGGAACATTACAACATCATAGTTATTCTTTGATAATGGTGACCACATATAACAGATATGAAACTAACAAGAGAAATAAATCAAACAACATGCTTAATGGCCCACTGTGAGAAGGCCTTTAATTGTTAAATCAAAAGGGTTTCCATTCAAACGTATGCATGGCAATATCATTACCCATGGCGCGACTGCGTTATGAATGTTCGAGCGTATGCTAGATGATCTTTCCCACGTATTGCATGATTGCAGTGACATCATCAAGTCATGGTGATGGGACAACTCGTGAGGGGTTGGGGATAGGTCGGCGGGATGTCGTCGATTGTAGGTCAGGTGAAAGACTTTAACGCCTAGGCGAGCAGAGGGGGAACCTGAAATTTTAAATATACCCAAAATTTTGGGTTGTGTTGTAGCGGCTACAACATATAGATATGAAAACATTCTGCTGAATTAATATTTACAGATCTATACTCTAGTTCGTCTCAGTAAAAGAACGTATATACGTGGGTTTTCTTCAAAAAAGGAGCGTATGGAAGTTAAGGTTTTATGAAGCTCATTGCAGAGGTTTTATGTTATTGTTGCTATCTTTCTGTTGTCTGTTAATGAAGTCTTCATACAGATTTGGGTTTCTTGATTACTGAATATACTGATAAGTTGATTATATACAAATCTGATCAATGAGTGAGAAAATATGTGTTATTATGAATAGCTGATCAAGGGTTCTGAAATTATGAAAAGATGACCGAATGACTCAGATCTTGATCTGAGACTGAATATATTCTGAAAAACAGTAATCTAACCATTCTGATTGAATTTTGGGTTAAGTATATTATTGATGATCTTATGATGAGTTGTGTTGAAGCTGTGGGATTCAGTGTGAAAATTGATAAAATGTGGTTTGCAGTGATTCTGAGGGAAGTAGAAGCTTCCTGCCAATGGAAGCTAGTGTTATAATTAGGGGGTTGAATCTCCCTTCCAGTAGTGGCTACTAAATGAGATTAGGGGGTTGTAGCTCCCTTCTAGTCATAGCTGGAAACCGAGAGAAGTTTGCAGCCTTCTATAAGTAGATGCCTGCGTACTGATATGAGTCTGCATCAATACAATATTTTAAGAAATTTTTCATATAATAAATATTGAAAACAGAGATGACAGCAACGATGGTTTTCTCCCGAATTGAGTTTCAACCTTAAATTTTGGTGTTCATGTGTGTTTCTCTTATGTGATAATTTAATCTACTATTACTGTTCATATTTACTGATTAACTAACAGATGCATGAATGATAAATGAGTTAACTATTGTTTCTGAAAACTTTTCTAACAATAAAATTATATCAGTATATTCTAGTTTCTTTCGACATATGTGCATGTATACGCGAGTTGCTTTCATCAAAACTGTGTATGAAATATAGTAAAGAAAAATTCAAAATTATCAGTAAGCTCTAAATACTGATTCACCTCCCCTCTCAATTTTTTTCCCAACAGTTGGTATCAGAGCGGGTCCTTTTGAAGAAGCTTAATCGCTAGAAGTAAGATCAACCAAGATGAGAAATGAAGATGGGACATCATCTATCAGGCCTCTTCTCTTCAATGGAAACAACTTAAACTTCTGGAAGACAAGGTCTAGATCCTATCTTCAGTCTCTTGTAGCAGATGTATGGGCTCTAGTTGAAGGAGGTTATCGATATGCAACTTTTGTTCCAAAAGATGCAGTAGCAAGAAAGAACTATGAAACCAATGCAAAGGTGGTTAATGCGTCATTGGGAAGTTTTACAGAATCTGAATTTGTCAAAGTTATGCAGTTGAATACAGCAAAGGAGACATGGGACAAAATCATTCTAAGCTATGAAGGTGATGCCAAGGTAAAAAGTGCTAAAATCCAAACTCTTAGAATTCAAAATGAAAAACTCAGAATGCACAATGAAGAAAGCATTGCCAGTTTATTTGTACATCTAGATGATATTTTAAATTGTATGAGAAATCTGGGTGAAACTATATCTGACACTAATTTGGTAGAAAAGGTTTTAAGATCTCTAACTCCCAAATTTGAATCAAAAGTTTCTGCCATTGAAGAGAAGCAGGATCTACAAAATCTTACTATTGTTCAACTTCATGGGATTCTGACTACTTGTTAAATGAGAAAAGGAGGTCCATCTGAAGTCAAATAAGTTGTCTTCAGGGCTACTGCAAAAGGAACGGAGGTAGAAGAACAAGAAGGATCAGGGTATGATTCAGAACAAGATGAGATTAATTTTGTAAAGAAGCTACAACTTGGCACTAGAAGGTTCAGAGGTAAGCTTACTTTTAAAATTTTTTCTTGTGGAAGAGTTGGTCATTATGCTACTAAATGTCCTCATAGAGATAATTAGGAAAAGGGAAAGGAAGTGTCAAATAGTGAAGAAGGAAAATCTGATCAAGATATTTGTTTACTCATGGCTTTTGAAAAGGAATCTCATGATACTTTTGTGGATTCTTTAGAAGAAAATTATTCCCTTTAAGAAATAAATCATCTCAAAGTATTTTGGAAGAAAACAAAATTGCCACAGATACTCAAAAAATTAGCTTATGGAAAAGGAGAAACACAATGAGATATTAGAATTTGAAATAGTAAGTCTAAGAAAGGAAGTTGAGAAAGTGAAAACTTTAAATCTTAGATTTGCTAAATGATATGAAACCCTAGATGAAATTATCAAGGTATAATGCTCTCCTCTTATATATATGGGTCTTGGATATATTGGAGAATCATCTCAGTCTTCAGCACCAAGCTATCTAATTGCAGAAAAAACTAGCCTACAACATTTTGTCTCTTGGCAAAAGAAAAAATAAACTACACAGGTGAAGCATGAACACTTTAATACAAGGAAGAAAAATAACAGAAATATCAATTAACAGGTAAATATAAATAGAAGGTTTCATGTTCGCAGAAATTTCTTATTTAATGGACAATGTTTCTCATGTCATAATTTTGGTCATAAGGCTGCTCAATGTGTTGCATACAAAACCATCATGACCAGAGAAGCAAGAAAGCAAAGAAATGAGAATGGAATAAAGAAGAATACTTATAACAATTTTTATCCTCTTCAAAATGAAAGTGAATGTGCTTATTGCAATAACTTTGGTCACAAAGAAGCTGAATGTAGGAGTAAACTTCAGCTAAAAGAGCATATACCTTCAAATTCCAAGGTTTGGAAAAGGAAGGACTTACAAGTTAAAAGTTGTGGTATAGCATTATTTGCAGAAGGGGAAGAAAATCAATGGTACATTGATAGTGGATGCTCAAAACACATGAGATATGATAGAAATAAACTCCTTTCATACAATGCTCTAGAGAAAGAAAAGAATGTTACTTTTGGAAATGATTCTCCTGCTGTCATTAAAAGAAAAGATTGTATTTTTATAAAAGGAAAGGTGAAAGCTAACAATGTTATGTATGTGGATGGATTAAAGCACAACATTTTAAGTGTGAGTCAAATGTGTGATCAAGGAAATGAAGTTGTCTTTATTTCAAAAGAATGTGTAGTACATGAAATTGACACAGGAAAAACGATCATAAAAGGAAATACAGCTCAAAACAATTTGTATGTACTAAAAGGTGGCCAGGAACAATGCTACTTGGGTAAATATTTAGAAATTTGGCTATGGCATAGAAGGTTGGGACATTTGAGCTTCTCTCAAATAAGAGATTCCAGCAGACTCAAATCCATTCGTGATCTTCCCAGCATCACTCTACGTGAAAGTACCATCTGCAAATCATGTCAATTTGGTAAGAAAACAAGTGTCAAATTCAATGCTAAAGAAGGATCAGTAAGTAAGCCTCTTGATCTTATACAGACTGATATATGTGGTCCTATAAGGAAAAATTCACCTCGTGGAGAACAATACTATATTTTATTTATTGATGACTTCTCTAGAATTTGTTGGATCGGTTTACTAAAACATAAAGATGAAGCATTTGAAAAATTTAAGATCTTGAAAGCTTTGGTTGAAAATGAATTAGATTTTAAAATCAAATGTCTTATATCTGACCGAGGAGGAGAATATATATCAAATGAATCCTTTGATTTCTTTGAACATCATGGCATAAAAAGACAGTTTTATGTAGCTGGAACACCACAAAAAAATGGCGTGGAAGAAAGGATGAATAGAACTATTCAACAAATGGCTCGGACTATGCTGGATGAATCTGGAACTCCTGATACATTCTGGGGAGAAGCAACTCATACTGCAGTAAATATTCTAAACAAGGCTCATGTTCAAGTGAACAGCGATAAAAATCCTTATGAACTCTGGTATGGAAATCTTCCCACTGTAAAGCATTTTAGAGTTTTCGGAAGAAAATGTTTTATCAAGAACAATGATGAAAAAATTGGTATGTTTGAACCTAGAGCACATGAAGGAATATTTGTCGGTTACTCTTCTAGAAGTAAAGCATATAATTGTTACAATAAAAGACTTCGGAAGATTGTTGAATGTATTGATGTTGTAATTGATGAGTCTCTCTCAGCTCCAAAAAGGGAAATACCAACAACAAATGAAGATGATGAATATCCTCCTGCATCAAATAGCAACAATATAGACGGTGAACCCAATGAAACAACAGAAGAAGATCTATATGAAAGGGCTCCATTAGGGTATGTTCAAAACAATCATTCAAAATCTCAAATTTTGAGAGAAAAGGGATTAGGTGTCCAAACAAGAAGAACTCTTGTAGGATCTCCTAGCTATCTGGCATTTTTATCCACTATTGAACCACAAAATGTCAATCAAGCTATAAAAGATGAATTTTGGATTTAAGCCATGAATTAATAACTTGATCAGATTGAAAATAATTATTCTTGGGAATTCGTTCCAAGACCTCATTATAAAAATGTGATTGGAACAAAATGGATATTCAAAATCAAGATAAATGAAAATGGAGATGTTATTAGAAACAAAGTTAGACTTGTTTGTAAAGGGTATGCTCAACAATAAGGTATATAATTTGAAGAAACATTTTCTCTTGTAGCTAGACTTGAAGCCATACAAATGTTTCTTGCCTTTTCAAGTTTTCAACAATTCAAAGTTTATCAAATGGATGTTAAATATGCCTTCCTCAATGGTGATCTAGAAGAAGTTTATATAGAAAAACAAGAAGGATTAATTATGGAAAATGATTAACAAATTGTTTGAAAAATTAAAAAGTCTTTATATGGTCTCAAACAAGCTCCTCAGGCATGGTACAGTCGTCTTGACAAATGTCTTCATCAACAAGGTTTTACAAAGGGATCTGCTGATAGTAACTTATAAACAAAAATTGAGAATGATAAACTGTTGATTGTAGTTGTATATGTTGATGACATAATTTTTGGAAGTAATGAATAGTCCATGAGTCAAAAAATTTCTTCTATTACGCAAAAAGAATTTGAAATGTCTCTACTTGGGGAACTAAAATTCTTTCTTGGCTTACAAGTGCAACAAGCACCAAATGGCATATTTTTATCACAAGAAAAATATCTTAAGAAAATTGTAAAGAAGTATGGGATGGAAGACAGCAAACCTGTGAGCACACCAATGGTAACTAGATGTAACCTCAGTTTTCATGATGATTCTCCTATGGTGAATCAACCAGAATATAGATACATGATTGGAAGTCTTCTTTATCTAAATGGGACAAGACTAGACATGATGCATGCAGTTGGGATTGTTGGATGATTCCAAGCTAATCCAAAAGAGTCTCATCTTCAGGTTATAAAAACAATATTCAAATATCTACAAGGGAATCAAGACTTTGGTTTATGGTATCGAGAGAATGTTAATTTCACTCTTCATGCTTACACAGATGCAGATTAGGCTGGAAATGTTGATGATCGAAAAAGAACTAGTGGAGGTGCATTCTATATGGGGTCTTGATTAGTATCTTGGTTCACTAAGAGACAAAGTTCTATTGCCTTATCTACAGCATAAGCAGAATATGTGGTTGTCGCATCATGTTGCACACAACTTCTTTGGATGATGTAGACTCTACAAGACACTCAAGTCAAATGTTCACCACCCATATCCATTTTATGTGATAATACAAGTGTTATTAGCATCTCAAAAAATATTGTTATGGATTCCAAGACCAAGCACATTCCTATCAAGTATCATTTCCTACGTGAACAAGTGCTTGAACAAAAGATTAAATTGGAGGATGTTCCCTCCAAAGAACAAGTTGCTGATATATTTACTAAACCTCTTCCCAGGGAAGAATTCTAATATCTTAGAAAGAAGCTAGGAGTTGTCTTTGCTACTTTGGTCAAATCTACCTAATTTCAGAAGTTTAAGCTTGATACACAGGTTTCTTAAAGACGAATCACGTACATACATGGGTTTCTATGCATAAAATCGCGTATGGATTTTCCTGACAAAAATATTTTGGTCAGCACTCAGAACAGATGTGGTATTTTTGGTTAATATTTGTTGTTGTTCCAACATTCATATTTTTATATCATTCTCTAATGAATATGATTTGATGAATTGGTTATGAAGATGTTCTGGATCCATCAACTTAGGGGGAGCACTTGTCTTGCTGAAAAGGATACATTGTTGGCATTATGATTGGTTTCTAAAATATGATCTCTCCCTTGAGATCTTTCGGTCTTGTTAATGACATATCATTTCTGTATTTGGATGAAAAATGGGATGTTGACTCTCATGATGTAAATTGTTCTATTTAGTCATGTACAAACTTGTTCTACTTTGTAAATCCACTTGGTCGGAGAGTTGATTCAAATATGTAATTCCTCTTTGTTGAATCATTGATGTAAGTATGATTCCTTGGTTATAGGAAAGGTTATACTTGGTTGAGTTATAGAGTCATATACTTCATTGAAAATATCTAAAGTTTCAGGATACACTCAAGGGGAGCATGGTCAAAATAGTGCCCTTTTCTCTTGATGTCAAAGGGGGAGAGAATTGTTGATATTTGTAGTATTTGAATAATGGTGATGTCTAATGTATCTATTTGTTTTGGTGATCAAACACCATCATGGTTACCATCTAGTCCAAAGGGGGGGATTATTGGCAATATGATTCCTATGTCTTAATATGTTGTCCTTAATGGAAACTCTCTGGTACAAGATGAAGTATATGTCTTGAGTGGAAGCTCAAGAGTCCGTTTGAAGAAATGTGTAATATCCAACAGAAGGTTTTGTAATATTCATATTGAAGATTATATACACGTGGATAATAACGATCCAAGTTGTGTATGCCTTTTGCATTCCAAAAAGATAATACCAGGGGGCATTACCATGGTATTATCCCACAAGATTGAACACCATGTCATCTATTTGATTTCTTCCAATGATACCATTGGCAACAGTACGGTTTTGACTCATGGTATTGGTAAAGGATAAATATATATAAGGAAAAGAATATCATAGTGCAAAGTGTGCATGTGGAAGGGCTATCACTAATACTTCTCTCTGAAGTATATCTGCATAGTTTGAGCTTTGTTTTATTGATAAATCTAAAGTTATGATGCACCCTTTGATATATTGATGGATCAAGATCTCTAGACCTGAAAATACTATGTTCTTGAATGATCCATTGAAGAGATGATTAGATATAAGACCTGGCACATGTTTGCTAAACTGGAGTGAAGAAATCTGGGTAAGTTCTATAGATCTAAAAAAATTCTACTGAATTAATATTGACAGATCTATAGTCTATTTCATCTCAGTAAAAGCATGTATATACGTGGGGTTTCTTTAGAAAAGGAGTGTATGGAAGTTAGGTTTTTATGAAGTTCATTGCAGAGGTTTTCTGTTATTGTTGCTATCTTTCTGTTATCTGTTAATGAATTCTTAATATATATCTGGGTTGCTTGATTACTGAATATACTGCTAAGTTGATTATATAAAAATCTGATCAATGAGTGAGAAAATATGTGTTATGATGACTGACTGATAAAGGGTTCTTAAATTCTAAAAAGATATCTGACTGAATAACTCAGATCTTGATCTGAGACTGAATATATTATGAAAAATAGTAATCTCACTGTTCTAATCGTAGTTTGGGTTAAGTATATTATTGATCATATTATGATGATTTGTGTTGAAGCTGTGGGATCCAGTGTGAAAATTAATGAAATGTGGTCTGCAGTGATTCTGAGGGAAGTAGAAGCTAGTGTTCTAATTAGGGGGTTGAAGCTCCCTTCTAGTAGTGGCTGGTAAATGAGATCAGAAGGTTGTGGCTCCCTTCTAGTCACAACTAGAAAACGAGAGAAGTTTGCAGCCTTCTACAGGTAAATGTCTATGTACTGATATGAGTCTGCATTAGTCCAATATTGTAAGCAGTTTTACATATAATAAATATTTAAGACAAAGATGACAACAATGATGGTTCTCTCCTGAATTGGGTTTCAACCTTAAATTTTAGTGTTCATGTGTGTTGCTCTTATGTGATAATTTAATCTGCTATTATTGTTCATGTTTACTGATTAACTAACAGATGCATGACTGATAAAATGAGTTAAAGATTGTTTCTGGAAATTTTTCTAACAATGAAATTATACCAATATATGCTAGTTCCTTCGGACATATGCATGTTTATACGCAAGTTGGGTTCATCAAAGCCTCATCTGGAATTTAGTAAAGAAAAATTCAAAATTATCACTAAGCTCTAAATACTAATTCACCCCCCCCCCCTCTCAGTATTTTTCGCAACAATTGGTATCAAAGCGAGTCCTTATGAAGAAGCTTAATTGCTAGAAGGAAGATCAACCAAGATGAGAAATGAAGATGGGACAAAATCTATCAGACCTCTTCTCTTCAATGGAAACAACTTAATCTTCTGGAAGAAAAAGACCAGATCCTATCTTCAGTCTCTTGTAACAGATGTATGGGCTATAGTTGAAGGAGGTTATCAATATCCAACTTTCGTTCTAAATGATGCAACAGGAAGAAAGAACTATGAAACCAATCCAAAGGCAGTTAATGCGTTATTGGGAAGTTTTAAAGAATTAGAATTTTTCAAAGTTATGTAGTTGAATACAGCAAAGGAGATATGGGACAAAATCATTCTAAGCTATGAAGGTGATGCCAAGGTAAAAAATGCTAAACTCCAAACTCTCAGAATTCAATATGAAAAACTCAGAATGCACAATGAAGAAAGCATTTCCAATTTATTTTTACATCTAGATGATATTGTAAATTGTCTGAGAAATCTAGGTGAAAATACATCTGACACTACTTTGGTAGAAAACATTTTCAGATATCTAACTCCCAAATTTGAATCAGAAGTGTCTGCCATTGACGAGAAGCAGGATCTACAAACTCATAATTTTGTTCAAATTCATGGGATTCTGACTACTTGTGAAATGAGAAAAGGAGGTCCATCTGAAGTCTAATAATCTATCTTCGGGGCTGCTGCAAAAGTAAGGGAGGTAGAAGAACAAGAAGGATCATTGTATGTTTCAAAAGAAGATGAGATAAATTTTGTAAAGAAGCTACAACTTGGCACTGGAAGGTTCAGAGGTAAGATTCCTTTTAAATGTTTTTCATGTGGAAGAGTTGGTCATTATGCTGCTAAATGTCCTCATAGAGATAATCATGAAAAGGGAAAGGACGTTTCAAATACTGAGGAAGGAAAATCTAATCAAGATATTAGTTTACTCATGGCTTTTGAAAAGGACTAGTGATAATTTTGTGGTTGATTTAGAAGAAAATGATTTCCTTTAAGAAATAAATCATCTCAAAATATGTTTGGAAGAAAAAAAAATTGCCATAAATATTCTAAAAAATCAGCTTATGGAAAAGGAGAAGCACAATGAGATATTAGAATGTGAAATAGTAAGTCTAAGAAAGGAAGTTGAGAAAGTGAAAACATTAAATCTTAGATTTGCTAAACGATCTGAAACCATAGATGAAATTATCAAGGTACAATGCTCTCCTCTTATAAACACAGGTCTTGGATATATTGGAGAATCATCTCAGTATTTAGCACCATGCTAGCTAAATGCAGCAAAAAATAGCCTACAACATTTTGTCTCTCGGAAAAAGAACAAAGAAACTACACAGGTGAAGCATGAACACTTTAATACAAGGAAGAAAAAAAATAGAAATATCAATTAGCAGGTAAATATAAATAGAAGGTTTCATGTTTGCAGAAATTTCTTATTTGATGGACAATTTTTCTCATTTCATAATTTTGGTTATAAGGCTGCTCAATGTGTTGCATACAAAACCATCATGACCAAAGAAGCAAGAAATCAAATAAATGAGAATGGAATAAATAAGAATACTTATAGCAATTTTTCTCCTCTTCAAAATGAAAGTGAATGTGCTTATTGTAATAGATTTGGTCATGAAGAATCTAAATGCAGGAGAAAACTTCAGCCAAAAGAGCATATACCTTCAAATTCCAAGGTTTGGAAAAGGAAGGACTTACAAGTTGAAAGATTTTGCATAGCATTATTTGTAGATAGTAGTTGATAAACTTCATGATCTTCCCAACATCACTCTACCTGAAAGTACCATCTGCAAATAATGCCAATTTGGTAAGAAAATCGGGGTGCAATTCAATGCTAAAGAAGGATCAACAAGTAAGCCTCTTGAACTTATACATATTGATCTATGTGGTCCTGTATGGAAAAAGTCACCTCATCGAGAACAATAATATATTTTATTTATTGATGACTTCTCTATGATGTGTTGGATTGGTTTACTGAAACATAAAGATGAAGCATTTGAAAAATTTAATATCTTCAAAGCTTTGGTTGAAAATGAATTAGATCTAAAAATAAAATTTCTTAGATCTGACCAAGGAGGAGAATATATATCAGATGAATTCTTTAATTTCTGTGAACATCATGGCATAAAAGGAAATTTTTCTATAGCTAGAACCCCACAACAAAATGGCGTGGTAGAAAATATGAATAGAACTATTCAACAAATGGCTCAGGCTATGCTTGATGAATCTGGAACTCTCGATACCTTTTGGGGAGAAGAAACTCATAATACAGTAAATATTCTAAACAAGGCTCATGTTCGAGTGAACATTGATAAAACTCCTTATGAACGCTGGTATGGAAATCTTCCCACCATAAAGCATTTTAGAGTTTTTAGAAGAAAATATTTTATCAAGAACAATGATGAAAAGCTTGGTAAGTTTGAACCTAGAGCAAATGAAGGAATATTTCTTGGTTACTCTTCTAGAAGTAAAGCATATGAATGTTATAATAAAATACTTCAGAAGATTGTTGATTGTATTGATGTTTTAATTGATGAGTTTCTCTCAGCTCCAAAAATGGAAATACCAACAACAAATGAAGATGATGATGATGTATATCCTCCTGCATCAAATAGTAACAATATATAAGGTGAACCCAATGAAGCAGCAGAAGAAGATCTATCTGAAAAGGCTTCATCTAGGTATGTTCAAAAGAATCATCCAGAATCTCAACTTTTGGGAGAAAAGGAATCAGGTGTCCAAACAAGAAGAACTCTTGTAGGATCTCCTATTTATCTGGCATTTTTATCCATTATTGAACCACAGAATTTCAATCAAGATAGGAAAGATGAATTTTGGATTCAAGCCATGAATGAAGAACTTGATCAGATTGAAAATAATCATACTTTGGAATTGGTTCCAAGACATCATGATAAAAATGTGATTGGAACAAAATGGATATTCAAAAACAAGTTAAATGAAAATGGAGATGTTATTAGAAACAAAGCTAGACATTTTTGTAAAGGGTATGCTCAACAAGAAGGTATAGACTTTGAAGAAACATTTTCTCCTGTAGCTAGAGTTGAAGCCATAAGAATGTTTCTTGTTTTTTCAAGTTTTCAACAATTCAAAGTTTATCAAATGGATGTTAAATATGTCTTCCTCAATGGTGATCTAGAAGAAGTTTGTATAGAAAAACCAGAAGGATTCATTTTGGAAAATGATGAAAAACTTGTTTGCAAACTTAGAAAGGCTTTATATGGTCTCAAAAGAGCTCCTCGAGCATGGTACTATCATCTTGAAAAATATCTTCATCAACAAGGTTTTACAAAGGGATCTGTTGATAGTAACTTATACACAAAAATTGAGAATGATGAACTGTTGATTGTAGTTATATATGTTGATAGCATCATTTTTGGAAGTAATGAAGAGTCCACGAGTCAAAAATTTGCATATGTTATGCAAAAAGAATTTGAAATGTCTTTACTTGGGGAACTAACATTCTTTCTTGGCTTACAAGTGAAAAAAGCACCAGATGGCATATTTTTATCACAAGAAAAATATCTTAAGCAAATTCCAAAGAAGTATGGGATGGATGACTGCAACCTGTGAGCACGCTAATGGTAACTGGATGTAACCTCAGTTATCATGATGATTCTCCCCTAATGAATCAACTAGAATATAGATCCATGATTGGAATTCATATTTATCTAACCAGGACAAGACCAAACATGATGCATGCAGTTGGAATTGTTGGACGATTCTAAGATAATCCAAAAGAGTCTCATCTTCAGGCTGTAAAAAGAATATTCAGATATCTACAAGGGACTCAAGACTTTGTTTTATGGTATCTAAAGAATTATGATCTCACTCTTCATGCTTACACAGATGTAGATTTGGCTGGAAATGTTGATGATCGAAAAATCACTAGTGGAGGTGCATTCAATATGGGGCCCCGATTAGTATCTTGGTTCAGCAAGAAACAAAGTTCTATTGCCTTATCTACAACAGAAGAAGAATATGTGGCTGTCGCATCATGTTGCACAAAACTTCTTTAGATGATGCAGACTCTACAAGAAATTGAAATCGAATGTTCACCACCCATCTCCATTTTATGTGATAATACAAGTGCTATTACCATCTCAAGGAATATTGTTATACAATCCAAGACCAAGCACATTCCTATCAAGTATCACTTCCTACGTGAAAAAGTGCTTGAACAAAAGGTTAATTTGGAGTATGTTCCCTCCAAAGAATAAGTTGTTGATATATTTAGTAAACCTGTTCCCAGGGAAGAATTAGAATATCTCAGATAGAAGTTGGTAGTTTTCTCTACCACTTTAGTTAAATTTACCTAATTTCAGAAGTTTAAGTTTGATACGCAGGTTTCTTAAATACGAATTGTGTATATACACGATTTTCTATGCATATAAACACGTATGGGTTTTGCTGACAGAAAATATTTTCGTCAACACTGAGAACAGATGTGATATTGTTGGGTGATATCTATTGTTGTTCCAACATTCATATTTTTATATCATTCTCTGATGAATATTCTTTGATGAATTGGTTGTTGAAGATGTTTAGGATGCATGAGCTTAGGGTGAGCACCTGTCTTTCTGAAAAGGAAACATTGTTGGCATTATGATTGGTTTCTGATATATGATCACTCTCTTGAGATCTTTTGGTCTTATTAGTGACATATCATTTCTGTATTTTGATGAAAAAGGGAATGTTGACTCCCATGATGTAAATTGTTCTATTTAGTCATGTATGGAATTGTTCTACTTTGTAAATCTTCTTGGTTGGATAGTTGAGTTAAATATGTAATTCCTCTTGGTTGAATCATTGATGTAAGTATGAGTCCTTGTTGATAGGAAAGGTAATACTTGGTTGAGTTATAGTCAAGTACTTCATTGAAAATATTTTAACTTTCAGCACACACACGGGGAGCATGGTCAAAATAGTTCCCTTTGCTCTTGATGTCAAAGGGGGAGAGAATTGTGGATGTTTGAAGTTTTTGAATAATGGTTATGTCTAATGTATATATCTGTTGTGGTGATAAAACACCATCATGGTTTCCATCAAGTCTAAAGGCGGAGATTGTTGGAAATATGATTCCTATGTATTAATATGTTGTCCTTGATGGAAACTCTCTAGTACAAGATGAAATATATGTCTTGAGTAGAAGCTCATGAGTCCATCTGAAGAAATGTGTAACATCCAGCTGAATTTTTTGTAATATTCATATTGAAGATTGTATACATGCGGATAAGAAAGATCCAAGTCCTGTATGCCTTTTGAACTCCAAAAAGATAATACCAGGGGGCATTACAATGGTATTAGCCCACAATATTAAATGCCATGTTGTCTATTTGATTTCGTCCAAGGATACCATTGAAAGTGGTATGGTTTTGACTCATGGTATTGGTAAAGGCTAAATCTATATAAGGAGAAGAAGATCATAGAGCAAAGCATGCATGTGGAAGGGCTATCACTAATACTTCTCTCTAAAGTATATCTACATAGGTTGAACTCTATTTTATTGATAAATCTTAAGCTATGATGCACGCTTGGATAGATTGATGGATCAAGATCTCTAGACCTGAAATGACTATGTTCTTGCATGATACATTGAAGAGATGATTAGATCTAATACCTGATGCATTTTTGTTGAAGTGGAGTGAAGAAATCTGGGTAAGTTCTAAATATCTAAAAAAATTATTCTGAATTAATATTTACAGATATATATACTATTTTGTCTAAGTAAAAGCGCGTATATACGTGGGTTTGATTCAGAAAAGCAGCGTATGGAAGTTAGGGTTTTGTGAAGCTCATTGCAGAGGTTTTATGTTATTGCTGCTATCTTTTTGTTGTCTATTAATGAAGTATTCATATATATTTGGGTTGCTTGATTACTGAATATACTGCTACGTTGATTATATACAAATTTGATCATTGAGTGAGAAAATATGTGTTATGATGACTGATTGATCAAGGGTTCTACAGTTTTGAAAAGATATTTGACTAAATGACTCAGATCTTGATCTAAGACTGAATATATTTTGAAAAACAGTAATCTCACTATTCTGATCGAAGTTTGGGTTAAGTATATTATTGATGATCTTATGATGAGTTGTGTTGAATCTATGGGATCCAGTGTGAAAATTGATGAAACATGGTCTACAGTGATTCTGAGGGAAGAAGAAGCTTCCTACTAGTAGAAGCTTGGGTTTTGATCAGGGGGTTGAAGCTCCCTTCTAGTAGTGGCTATTAAATGAGATCAGGGGGTTGTACCTCTCTAGTAGTTGCAGCTGGAAAATGAGAGAAGGTTGTAGCGTTCTGCAGGTAGATGCATGCGTAATGATATGAGTCTGCATTAGTACAATATTGTAAGAAGTTTTCCATATAATAAATATTGAAGACGAAGCCGATAACAACGGTGTTTTTCTCCAAATTGGGTTTCCACCTAAAATCTTGGTGTTCATGTGTGTTTCTCTTATGTGATAATTTAATCTGCTGTTACTTTTCATATTTAATGATTAAATATCAGATGCATGACTGATAAACTAAGTTAAATATTGTTTCTGAAATGTTTTCTAACAATAAAATTATATCAGTATACGCTATTTTCTTTTGGCATATGTGTGTGTATATGCAGGTTGGGTTCATCAAAGTCGTGTATGGAATTCAGTAAAGAAAAAGTCAAAATTATCAATAAGCTCTAAATAATGATTCACCCCACTCTCAGTATTTTTCCCAACACAAATGTCCTACATCTTTCAAAGATCTTCTTTAATTCATGCAAATGATTGTTTCTATCTTTTGAATATATGGGGATATCATCAAGGTATACTGCCATTGTTTTATTTATCAATTATTTGAATGCAATATTCATGGCTCTCTGGAATGTGGCTCCTCCATTCATTAATCCGAAGGGCATCTTCTGATATGCATAAGTTCACCATTTGGTTCGAAATGTTGTTTTCAAATGATCTTCTGGATGAACCAAAATCGAGTTGTACCCTGAAAATCCATCTAAAAAATACATTAATTCGGAACCTACTACTAATTTTAAAACTTGTTCCATTGACGGAAAAGGAAAAATATCCTTTTGACATGATTTGCTCAAATTCCTTAAATCAATACAAATTCGAATATCTCCATCTTTTTCCCTAACAGGTACTAAATTAGAAACCCATTTTGAATGTCTAACAAGAAAAATGATCTTGGCTTTCAATACTTTTCTTATTTCATTTTTCATTTGAGTTTCCAATTTTGGATGAATTTTCCTGATTTTTTTCTGAATAGGTTTAATATCAGGTACCATAGGAATAGTATATTGAATGATTGATGGGTCATATGTTTTAAGATCTTGGTAATCCCATACAAAATATCTTTGTATCGTTTCAATAATGAAATGAATGCATTTTTTCTTCCAATTAAAGGCTAAGCCCTAGATTTATATCTTAATGTAACTCAGTAGATCCTAAGTTAAATAATTCATGCCTTAGAGTGGAACTCTGTAGCTTATAATTCTTGAATTTCTTGAACCGATATTTTAAATATATAAATCTTCAAGCTTGTATACAGATTTTGGTAAAATATTTCTATTAGTTTGTTTCTTGATTTGATTATGATTTTCATCTTCATCCATAATTTGATCATCATATTTTTTCTCATAAGTAATAAAAATTAAAATATCACTATCGTCATTAAAAACCCGCCCACTAGTAACACTGTTTGGTATAGATGGCCAGAAAATTAATTCAATAGAAAATATGTCAAGACTAAAATATTCAGGTGGAATAAGCTTGGAGGAAACATTAGCCAAAATTTCAGCATTGGCGTTCTATAATCTACGAATAGCAAAGATATTGAATGCAAAAAATGAGATGTGAGGTCCTGAACCAAAGTGTTACACAACATTTTGTCACCGTTCCTACAATCCCTTGTCCTGCATATTGGAGGATCATCCCCATGACTTGTGAACAGTGGCATACTCTGAAAACACCTTATTTGCATCCTTCTGGATAAGGACATCATTTATCCTGTTGGACATTTCCTAAAAAAAGCACACAAAACCTATGTTTTGGCCTTGGCGCGGATAGCCAGTTCATCCCTCACACCGATGTGGAAGATTTTCACTAGAGCCTGCACCACCAAGCTGTTTTAGGAATGTTTTTAAAAAAATATAGGCAGAAGTTTCCTTCTAAGTACCTCAGGGATGAGTCACTGAAAGTGGTTAAGTTGATGAGCCTTGGATCTCTTTCTTTAGGTAGTGGTTTTTACCTCCCATGGAACACTACTTGAAGATAGGACTCCCTTCGATGATTATAGGGATCCTAACCTCTCCCTCTCCCTCTCCCTCTATATAAATAGGCCTTCCCCCTTTATGAAAGCGAGCTGAACAGATAGCCAAGTAGCTGAACAGATAGCCAAGGAGCTGAACTTGGGGAAGAATACTATAGCTGAGTAATTGTTATTGAGAAGGTAGAACCAAGGAGAATTCCGTAGAGAGAGTCCCATCCAAATTCCCGACGAGCCTTTGTGAGATGCGCTCTGCTTGAACCCTGCTGGAGGAGATCGTAACGTTGAAGCTTGGTTGTACTCTTCCTTCCATTTATTAATATACTCGACTATGGTGTTGGTTCCATCATTGTGTTATGTTGTTTATGTAATGCAATTGATTTAGCCCTCTTCAACTGACTGATAGTTACGAATGTGAATTAGTATGTTGTATATTTTCGTTGTTTCTTGTGTGTGTGTGCAGGTGTCTGAGTGTGAAAGCGAGCAGATCGTGATATGTCAAACCAGGGGTGAGGAGTGAGCCACTCTTTTCAATGACAACAACAACGTAGGATCTCTGGTAAGTCATATATCGAATCTCTGTCCATTCCTTCACTAGGAATTAATGTTATAGCTTGTCTTGTTTGTGGCTAGACCCACTCTAGGGCTAGTGGGATCACCTCTGTCCACAGAGGGGATTTACCTCACCAACAAATTGGCGACTCCACTGGGGATTATTGCGAGTTTTTATTTCACCGATTAGGTCTTCTTTTGGTATTTTCTTGCTTGTTTTTCCTTTTCTTATTATTCTGCTAAGTCTAAGAGCTTTTTTCGGCCCTAGAGGATCAGATCTGACCTCTATCTTTCAATTTTTTTCCTTTTACCTGAGTTAAATAGATTGGCACATTTTCTAGTCAGACAGTTGTGCCAACTGGCGCTTGTTGCTAGTTTTTCCCCTGTGCCATCCCCTGTTTGGCGCTGTTTATAGCCAAACAGTCACGCTAATCCCTATAGGTTTTAGGGTTTGGTCTTTTTTGAAGCTTTTTGGTCAGTGGTTGTGCCTTTGGGTGATTTTTTTTATATGTCTTGAGTGCCTTGGGATTGTTTTTTATTTTGAACAGCTTCTTCCCTCCAGTTGTTTGTCTGTTTCCTATCAGCATCATAGCGTTATGTTTTTTAAGTGCTTTGGTATGCTGAGCCTCTTGTAGGAGTTGGATCCCTTTTATTTCGCAGTCAACGTCATTCCTTGTTTAATTGTATTCAGATCCCTTCATCCATTTGATTTATTGCATTGGTTGAAGTATTCTTGCCTCTTTCATTCAGTTTTGCTTCTTGTCACTCCAAGCATAGATCACATTGCTTGTATGGCCACTACAAGAAAACAACACATTGGTGAGGGTCATGCTTGTGACGGACCTTTAAGCTCCGTCACCAATGTCACATATGGTGAAGATCCTTAAAAAACCATCACTATAAGTGTATATAGTGATGGTCCTTTATGGTCTGTCACCAAAGAAATTTTCAATGACACTTTTGGTGAGGGTTGTAAAAGTCCCATCACTAATTCTCTCTTTGGTGACACTTCTAGTGATGAACTTTTAATGATCCTCACCATTTCTCTTTTTGTTATTTTTAGTGATGGTCAAAAAATGTCCATCATCATTGATCATTAAAAAATCGTCAGCGTAAGTGTATATAGTGATGGTCCTTTATGGTCCGTCACCAAAGACATTTTCAATGACACTTTTGGTGAGGGTCGTTAAAGGCCCATCACTAATTATCTCTTTGGTGACACTTCTAGTGACAAACTTTTAATGACCCTCACTAATACTCTTTTTGTTACTTTTGGTGATGGTCAAAAAATGTCCATCGTCATTGATCCTTCCAATGAATTTTTGATGATGCTATGTGCCTATTAATATATTTTTTGTCAAAAGATAACGATTTAATACCATTATTGTGGAGTATTTTTTATAATATTTCCAAGGCCATAGTGGTTAGGGTCAGTCAATTTTTTAAGAAATAATTAGCTTGTATCATTTCCCTCAAGTAATGACCAGTCGAATAGAGATTTCCTATGAGTCAACACATGATTCATATCTATTAAATTTATTATCTAGAAAATTCCCTTTAGAAAATGTTCCACTATTGTGTGTAGGAAATATATTATTTAATACATAATCAAGCTCTGAAAATTCTATTTATGAGAAAGACCTAATAGTCCTCGACAACCTGGGCACACCATAAATTAATGCTTTGGCACACACTAACATTTCTTAGCACCCCACATGTCTTGGAACATCTTTGTACCTAGAACATCTTGTGATGACACTGACGCCCAAGCACATGGTGGCATGTGCTAGCACAACATGGAACTCTCCTAGCATGTGTTGGCATGCTGCATATAGTCCCTAGCATGCCCTAGAACACCTTGGTTGAATGCATTGACATACATTAGCACTTGTCACAAAATACCACATGGCATGTATTGTTGCACTGAAAATTGTCATCTTGACATTCTGCTATTTGTATGAGCTCATTATCACTCATACTTCCTCCTTTGCAAGTCTAACATATCAGTTCTTCATGTCAAGCCTTGAAAATAAGAGAAAATTTCTTAAAAATCTCCTTAACTCTGGTATCACACTTTCTCTTTGTCTTGCCTGCGGTCCCGCACCTAATGTTCATGACTCCTACGTACATGAACACACTTTCTTTGTGTTATGGGTGAAGACCCCTATAAAAGATTAAAAAGGCGCAAGTAAACTCAAAAATCTCACTTTCAGTAAATTCTAGAAGCCTCTAGAAAGAATCTTGCGATGGAAGAACCGCTCTTTTGAGGTTTATGAATCCCTTACCTTAAGGAGCTAACCCCTTGATGTGAGGAGCTTATCCCTTTGAAGGAGGATTCTATCCTTTCATAGTTGGAACTGAAACCTCCTCTTTTGCACTATAAAAAGAGGCCTTGGGTAGCCTCAAGGAGAGTTCAAACTTTAGAATTATTGGAGGTTAAGTGTTGTTGGGATTCAAACTCATTTAACTGAGATTTTGTGAGGAGAGATCACAAACCTCTATATGTCTCGGTTGGAAGAGTGCAAGGCTTTTCAGAGTAGAGGAGATTCCTGCTTCGGAACCTGGGAAGGCCTGTTCAACATCAAGGCTAAGGTTGTAAGGTTTTCTTTATTCAAAGTTAATAAAAATGAATTCATTTTTCTCAATAAGTTGTTAATTAACTGTTTATTTCATGGATTCCTTGATCACCATGATAGGCATGATTTATAATATTTACTATATAGGTGCTATTTAATTTTTTCTTGTTTGTGACTGTAGGTCTTTAAGGATAACTCCTTCAAGTGATCAAGGGACCACTACTTCGAACAAGCATTGGATCTACGATAATAACTTAACACCTTTATAGTATTCTTTTCTAAATCACATATGTCTAGAGAAATATAGGTTTATTTGGCTGTTTGTTGCTAGATTACCTTTTGGTACTAGGGAGATCAATCTTGTCCACAAGATTGATTTATCCGGTCAACAAATTGGCGACTCCACTGGGGAAGGATTCTTATTTTTTTGGTTTTCCTTTATTTTGACTTGAGAAAATGATTTTTCTGGTTTTTGATTGATGGATACTTGCCTGGGTAGCTTGGGTTTATTTGTATTTTAAAATTTTTGAAATATTTTATGTTTTTCTTGAACTCTTCTAGGGACCGCACTTTTTTTTCTTGCACAGTGCGGGCAGTTTCGCACTTTCCTTAAGTAACCAGTGTGGGATTGCACCTGTTACTTCTGGGGCCTGCGGACCCTGTTAATTTTTTGAAAAACTCCAAATTTCTCCTTCCAGTTTATATTTAATTTGATTTAGGATTTATAGTATCTGCCGAGATCTGTATTGTTCCTGTCAAAAGCCTCTTGTGAGTGAGTTCCAACAATATTTGTGTTTTGGGTGATTTTCTAGAAGTTTTGGATACTCGGATTAATTTTCACTTGGTCTCTGTAGTGACTCAAATATTGGAAGTTTGAAATACCTCAGATCACACTGGTATTTTTGTCTTCTTGATGAGTCTGACTTGGTTGTGAAAACCACCCTTTCTTGAGAAATATATCTAGTTGTTTCTTTGCAAATCTTTGAACAAACTTTGTTATAAGTTTTGAATTTCATTCTTACAAAAGGAAACATATCTGGATGTTTTTTGATTTTTTTGTTATTCTGGACAAATGAATCCTTAGTTTACTAAAAAACTAAGTAAAACATTCTCAAAAAAAAAATTAAAGCTTTTATTCAATTATATTTTCAAAGTTTGTAGATCTCAAAATTAGTTTTTGTAGTTTTGAGTGCTTTTAAAATTTGTAGATCTCTTTTGAAGGAAAGTTGTTTTTTGCAGTTTCAAGTCTTGAAAGTGAAAGGGATTTATTGGGAGCATTAATTATTTGTCTCATTTTGAGTTCTTATTGAAAATAAAAAAATATTTTCTTCCATTTATTCTTCATGTTCAAAGAAATAATTGTCTCTTAAAAAGAATTGCATTCTCGAACTCTTTCTTTAGCTAGAATTTCATTGAAAGAAAAATGAATTGATTATAATTTTTTGGTTCATTTTTAGTGTTTTTGGAAGTTGAGTCTTCACACCATCAAAGTTTCATTTCCATACCTATTGAATTAAAGAACAAACCATAAAAACAACGCTTAATTAAAATTGATCTAGTAATCTTTTTATTTCTAGGGCTCTTATCACCAATATAGCTTAGGCTAGTATCTTGGAGTAGGGAGTAATTAACTCTCCAAGATAGTAAAAACAAACAAGTAGATAAATCTTGCGGTAGGAAATAAATCCAATTATAATTTGTACAATATGGGAAGCTTTTCTTAAAGGAGTTAATCATGAGATCATGTCCGAACCTTTGAGAAAATCAATTCTGTTTCATTGGGAAAGATCGAAGATCTGTGCACATTACATACAGTAAACCTCAAACTAACCATTGTCGAGGAGCCTGGGGTCACTTGTCGGTAAACCTTAGATTAACCTTGTTGAGGAGCATTCAAGGGGATTGAGCTTTGTTACTCTGCCCTTGCGCGTGGAATCGGATCATAGACTATTCCCTCAGTTGTATTTGTTATTGTTGGTAACCTTAGTGTCCATAAGCTTAAGATTATTTCCTAAGGTGACGGTGAAGGAAAGATCTCACTGTACCTGTAGCAGACGTCGACTAGACTCACTTGGACCCTTTGGGGGGTTCCCTTCAATCAAGATGGTTTTGTGAACAAACTTGTGCCAGTCTGTTTCATTAAGTAGGTTGTCGGGGTAACTGTTCCAACCGCCCTTTTTGTATTAAATTTCTACTAAGTTGGATTTCATCTCCAACTAGTGTTTTTAGTATAGGAAGTTACTGTTTGTGTGTGGTTTAAACTCTTAGAATTTTTTAGGCATGTGATTCAGCTATTTTTTTCTTTAGAGACTTTAGGTGTTTTTATTAAGATTTTCTTTGTTTGCATGTGATTGATTAATATTTAATCGTGGCAGAATTATCGAGACAGTCCCGAAGACTTCAGGGGAAGCCCCCTGAGTATACATCGAGTCAGCTTAAAGGGTTGCGTGCTCTAGTATCATCTAGTAGCAGTAGAATTAGATCAACAGAAATTGGAAGTTCATCTATAGTTGTTCATCCTGTTCATAAAATACCCACAACATAACACATTCAAGAACCGATTTTAGTTTCTGAAGTTACTGGTAGTATTTCTCCTTCCAGTGAACTAGCTAAAGAACCTGAAATTTGCCAACCTGATACTGAACATTCTATTTTGGAAACATCCTCAGGATTTATTACTCCAACTTCTAGCGATCCTGGTTCACCTAGGGTAAGAAATATTGTTACTGAAGATCTTCCATATGGCCTCATTTCTATTCAAGAACTTGCTAGTCTAGATGAAGAATTATCTCTTCCTGAATCCCCTCAATCTTTAAATCTTAGGGAGCATGAATCCATTTTCTACAGCCCTATTCGGAGCGACACTTGGTATCTATCTTTGACAAAAATTTTAGAAAACCTGGGTCTTGCTTTTTCTCCACCTTGAATTCCATTTCATCCTACGCCCAGAGGTTACAATCCTTCATCTATCATGGCAGGAGAGTCATTTATGTTTTCCCAAACACTGGAAGAATTTTTACACAGTGGTCCTTCTGTTCCTTCAGGGTATCAGGCTCTTTCTGGTACTTTCTCAGGAGTAGCTCCTCGACCGATTGAAAAAGTATTATCATCTGGTCTTAATGGAATTAAAACTGAAATGTCCAATGCAGAGCAAATATTTATGATGTCTGGTAATATTCTGAATCCCTAACCTCAAGGTAGTCAGTTACCTCCTGGGGGAAAACTTCAGGGAAGTCAGTTACCGCCTGGGGGGCAACCTCAAGGTAGTCAGTTACCACCTAGGGGGCAACCTCAAGGCAGTCAGTTACCACCTGGGGGGCAACCTCAAGGTAACTTCTTCCCAGGAAAAACTGTGGCACAATATTATTTTGGAGAACAACCTCAAGCATAGTACATACCTCAAGGTTATCAAGATTCGGGACAGTACATACCCCAAGGCCAACCCCAAACTCAGTATGTTCCTCAAGGTCCTTATCAACCCCAGATTCAGTACGCGCCTTAGGGTTATCAACCTCAAGGTCAACACCCAAATCAAGGTTTCCAACCGCCTTCTAGTCAATCATTTGTACAAGGAGCCAAAAATTTACCACTTACTTATCAACCCTACGTTCAACCAAGCTATGGTCCTTATGTTCAACCTTCTACGGGACAATACCCCAGAATGAACATGGTGTGGGATCCATCCCAAATTCAACAGACTATGCAACCTAATGTGAAGTTGTCTATTCAACCTGGATAGCCTTTGGTTTCTAGTCCAACCCAGCAACTTGTCTAACCTACTATTCAAACCCTTGCACCGAGTTTTGTTCAGCAGTCTCGGCCTAGTACACCTTAGAATTCATCGCAAATTGCTGTAATTACCGCAACATCTGTTCAACCTATAACACCTGTCTCTGGAGTATTTGTAGCTCTGGTTTCTTCTATCCCTGCATCCATGAAAATCCCTCAAGTATCTGTACCCCAGTCAGGACTTTCGGTTCAGACTTCGGTCTAGATACCTGCGGGACAAGCTAGTACAAGTATGATTGTCAGAATTCAACCACAATTCACGTATCAACTGTACCAAGGATAGTATCAATTCGGTCCCATTTCACAAAATAGAGTTTATCAGTATCAACCGTACCCTGGCTATACTTATCAACAACCTCAACAACCACAGTTCAGTCAGGTTAATCCTGGTCTCCCGGGAGGTTACACAATTCCTAATGCAAGTCTGATTCCCAGCTATCCTAGGTATCCTCCTCCCGAAACTACTCTTGTTACTCAAGGTTTTTGTGACCCTAACCATTAGTTACCATTTATTGCAACTTTGGATTTACCTGATTTGACACTCCTTATGAATGATCCAATTTTCTACCATCTGTATTGGCCGCCAATGCTGCATAATTTTCCCAGTGATATACCGAAATTCGAGGGTAAGTCAGGAGAGGATCCGTCAAATCACGTTATGACTTATCGCCTCTGGTGTGCGTCTAATTCAATAATTTATGATTCAATTCACTTACATCTTTTTCAACGAACTCTTATTGGTCTTGCCGCCAAATGGTACATTGAGTTACCACGAGGCTCTTTTAATAATTACAGTCAGTTAGCAACTGCCTTTTTAACTCATTTTTAGTTTCCTTTCAGATACAACATTGGCACGAAACTATTTACTTCACTAAAGCAATCCACGTCCACATATATTTCTGATCATATTCACAAATGGCGACGTAGAATGCGTTTGGTGAAAGTTTACATTCTAGATCAAATTTTGGCAGAATGGTTTTTTAAATCATTATTACCCAAAATCACTGAAGATGTAGCTAAGGCCAGAGTTTTTACTGAAGAGAAAGTCATTGCTCAAGCTCAGTACCTTGACCTCGTCTATACGCAGTCAGGTACTTTACATGAAAAAATCCCCGATCTTCCAAAACAAGGTCAAATAACTGCAGCTCCTTCATATTCTCATGCCACTGATGGTATGATTGGTACATTTAATACCAAAAGCAAGAAGAAATCTTCGAAGAATTCTTCTCCTATAATAACTTTACCTGATTCCCCAAAAGGAGAGTCTTCCACTGAAATTTCTACCGACATTCATTTCGTAGAGACATCTACATCCAAATCTAAATCCGGAAGTAAAAAGAAGGGGAAGAATAAAAACAAAAATAATTCAAAAGATAAAACTGATAAAAATGAATCTAAAGACAAAAAACGCAAGCCTCGCTATCCTTGTTTCATTTGCGACGAGGATCATTTTACTAAGGAATGCTCACATCAAGCAGAGGTTTCGAAATTCATTAAAGGTTCTCAACAACTTGTTGTCTTGAAGGATCCTTTTCCCACTCAATGTAGTAAGATGATTGGTTCCACCTCGAATGCCTCAGAAGAACCTATTATGATTATGTCTCATGTTAGGATTGTGATGCGATCGCAAGATTATGGTAGTAAAAGTCCTGTTTGTGGTAAAGAAGCAGAATCTTCTAAGTCAAACACATCAACTACACCTCCTCTCATTTCTAATCCACTACAGATCGATAAACCCAATCCAGACATAGTAATCAAACCGCTTGCTAAAGGTCTTCTTTGTATATCAGCTTTCAATCCACATGCGAGAGGTGCTCAGAATTACAACATTGTTGAAGACTTCTCTATTTCTCCTTTAGCAATGTTAGCTTTGGAAGTACTACAATCATGCCCAGCACAACATAAAGTACTTTTGTCTGCCATAGGAGCTGTTGATACTCAAGACTTGAATCTAATAATCTTCAATTTAGAGAATAGTACACCCCGCCTACCTCATCAAATGGCTTTCTAGATTCTAGTATTAGTAAAAAAAAGACCGATATTTTGGACTGTGATTGATGAGGGAGCTTCTACGTGTATTATGTCGATCTAGTGTTGGAAATCACTTGGTTCTCCTACACTCAATCTGTCTCTGACAATTCTAAAGGATTTTGATGGCCGAGGGTTCCATCCTTTCAGTATTTTGTAGGATTTACCCATAGGGGTCGAAGGCAAAACCGTAAATCTAGATGTGGAAGTGGTTAATGCCCCTCTAGATTACAACCTTCTCCTGGGTCGTAGTTGGTATTATGCTATGACTGATGTTGTTTCTTCGGTCTTTCGGCTTATCATGTTTCCACATCAAGGAAAGATCGTTACAATAGACCAGTTAACTTATTTCTCCTCCGATCCAGCCTCTACAGAAACAATCCAGCATGTCGGTAAAATGACTATCCCTTACAAGGATGTTGGGGTAGGTTTGATAAAAGATTTTGGTTTACTAGGAACTTTTTCCTTTCCTCCTCCTAACGTATTGCCTTCTATCGCAACTATTCATATGATTTCATTGAATACTATTACATTTGATGATCCTTGGATCGTACCTTCTGACTCCGAGTTGGATTCATTTGATGGTGCGATGCCTTTGAGTCCCTTTGAAATTGCATATTAGGCTGTACAATCGCTTTCCAATCCTTGTTCAACCGAAACTGATCCAATGAATGGGATCCATGAGGAATCACTTTTTATATCTAGCTCAACCACAATGACATTTCCTGATCTTGTTCATACTGATGAGCAGATTCGTGAACTTTTGTCTGTTGACGATTTACCATGGAAAGATCTACATCATCGATCTTAATTTTTACCTGATTTGGATCATTTTGAAAATGATTTCTCTTCTATTTTTACTGCTGAATATGTCAAAGAACCGCAGAATCCATTGCAAAATCCTGATTCTGAGTTAAATTTGGAAAATATCTCTCGAACGATTCCTATTGATATTTCAGTTAAAATAGGAATAATTGAAAACTTTCATATAGGTGCTTGTTGTACAGACAATGAAATCCAAACTTATAAAGCCCTAGTTCAAGAATTTCATCACGTGTTTGCCTAGTCATATGAAGAAATGCCAGGGATCTATCCGTCAATTATTGTACATGAAATCAAGACTTACCCGAATGCCAAACTTGTCCATCAACGTTTACATCAAATACATCCGAGAAAAGTTGCTGCTATCAAAGCCGAAGTTGAAAAATTACTTCGAGTAGGTTTCATTTATCCAATTCCTTTAACCGATTGGGTATCGAATATTGTTCTTGTTAACAAAAAACAAGGAGCGATAAGAGTATGTATCAACTATAGGGATATTAATCGAGCTTGTCCTAAAGAAAATTATCCAACCCCTATATTGATGATTGTGCCGGTAGTGAAATGTTTTCCTTTATGGATGGTTTTTTTGGTTACAATCAAATAAACATACTCCCTGCTGATCAGCCTAAAACAACTTTCATTTGTCCGTGGGGAACATTTGCTTATTGAAAACTACCCTTTGGATTGAAGAACGCTGGGGAAAATTTTCAAAGGGCTATGTCTTATGAATTTCATGACATTAAGCACATTTTGCAGCATTATCTCGATGATTTACCTACTCATTCATCGCGTAGGGTCGACCATCTCACTCATTTATGAGCTATCTTTATGAGATGTAGGCATTATTGAATTCAGTTGAATCCACACAAATGTGTTTTTTGTGTAGAATTGGGTCACTTACTAGGATTTATTTTTTCAAAAGAAGGCATTCGCGTTGATCCGTCGAAGGTCGAACCTATTGTTAATCTACCTCCTCCTTCGACTCTGCACCAACTCCAAAGTTTTCAGGGGAAAGAAAACTTTTTACGTCGACTCATTCCTAACTACGTCAAGTTAACAAAGGGTTTTACCAGGTTGTCAAAATAGAAAATTCCATTCTTTTGGGATGAGATCGCTAATCGATATTTTGATGCACTCAAACACACTTTGACCCATGCACCGTTACTGCATCCTCCCAATTACAACCAATAATATTTTTTATACCTCGCTGCCTCTCATTACACCATTGGGATGGTTTTAGTTCAGGAAGATGAATTCAACAATGAACATGTGATTTACTATCTTAGTCGAAATTTGCATCCGACTGAGATCAAATACACACATGTGGAGAAATTGGCCTTGGCAGCTGTTCAAGCTGTCCAAATATTTTGACACTACATCTTATTATGCAAAACCACAGTGATTTCCAAATGTAACCCTATGATGTACATCTTGAAAAAAAAATTGCTAGGGGGCAAGTATTCCAAATGGATAGTTATTCTATAGGAATTTGACATGGACTTTGAAAAATCCAAGGCAAAGAAATCTTTGGTCTTTTCCGAACTGATGTGTGATTTCCTGTCTACTGATACTGAAACTGTGGCGGAACATCCCATTGCGGATGAATCCTTGTTTCTTATCATTACCCTTGATCCTTGGTATGGGGATATTATTTTTTTATCTCCAAATCCAATCTTTTTGGCCTGAAATCTCATGATCTCAGCGACGGAAAATACGTTTCCAATCCCAACAATACAATATTATTGGTGATACACTCTATCATCGTGGAGCGGATTATGTTTTCCGACGCTGTCTTACTCATGAATAAGCTGAGAAGGTTATAAATGAATTCCATTCTAGAGCATGTGGCAGTCATATGTCTGGGTATGCCACAACCCAAAAGATATTGCATGCTGGTTATTTCTGGTCATCGTTATTCAAAGATTGTATCTATGCAGTTCGGAAATGCCACAATTTTCAGGTCTTTGATTGTAAAATGCGTGCACCACCTACTCCTCTTCACCCTATAATTGTTGTCAGTCCTTTCGAAAAGTGGGGTATTGCCTTTATTACATGTAACCCTCACTCGGTCGGGGGGCATGCATATATTATCCTAGCGGTAGATTATTTTACTAAGTGGGCCGAGGCAATGCCTACATTTTCTACAGACGGCAAGATTGCTGCAACTTTCATGTTCAATCATATAATTGCTATATTTTGTGTTCCTCAAGCCATTATAGAAGATCATGGAAGTCATTTTTGAAATATCATGATGACTGAACTGACAGATCAACTTGGCCTGCGCCACAATAGTTCTACTCCATACTACTCGCAAGCTAATGGTCTGGTTGAAGCTATCAATAATTTTTTAGTCACTATGATCAAAAAAATTATTGGTATTCATAATTAGAATTGGAATTCCATGTTATTTTCAACACTTTGGTCATATTAGACCTCAGTAAAAACATCATCTGGTTTCACTCCCTTTCAACTAGTTTACGGTTTGGAAGCTGTGTTGCCTATTGAATGCAAAATTTTTTCATTGAAATTAGCCATATAATTACTCCCAGCTACATCTAAAGAGGAGAATTTTTTTTTTTACTTGGCCCAGCTAGATTAGAATCGACGAAATGCTGCATTAGCAAACGAATCTCATGTCAAACGAATAAAGTCTCAGTACGATAGAAATGTTACACCTTGTAATTTTTCAGAAGGAGACCTAGTCTTAGTGTATGCTCAGGCCAACGATAAGCTAGGGACTGGAAAATTTGCTCCTATGTGACATGGTCCTTTCATTGTTAAGAGAAAGCTGGAAAAAGGGGCCTATGAGCTGATAGATTTTGAAGGTGTCCCTTTAGATAATCTCAGAAATGGGCTTTATCTGAAGAGATATTATGCTTAAATTTAGTGTGGATATTTTTTAGATTAGATTTATTTACTACCATTGTGTCTTAGATTAGAAAAGTACGTCTAGTTTAGAGTGTGTTTTTATCACTATTCCTGCTTATCTGAGTTTTACTCTTGATATTGCAGATGTCGACGTCTCTTCAAACCTACATTGGTTTTGCTGATGGTGCTTATCATAGTACACGGAACATTTCTTCCGCAGCTTGGGTTATCTATCCACCCTCTAATGATTTAGTATCCATGCATGGGGCAAGCCTCGGTCAAACAATGAATAAAATTGCAGAGTATAGTGCAGTGATTGAGTTATTATCTGAATCCATATCGTTTGGAATTTGAAGTTTGATTGTTAGGTTGAATTCTGAACTTGTTGTATTACAGCTTAACAGGGTTTATGCCATTAGAAATCCAGTGTTATTACGGTTATTTTTAAGAGTTCGTGTCTTGGAACGTGAATTTTATTACATTGAATATCAGCATATTCCAAGACATTTAAATACATTAGCAGATGCAGTTGCTTCTAGTATGATAAATCAACATTTGCAATAATCAAAATAGTAAATTAAACAACATTCAATAACATGTACACAGATAGCCAGTAATAGTGATATATCATAGCATAGAAGTTTGTTTCAAAAATATACATCGTCTTTGATCATAGGTTGAAAACACCTTATGATCAACAAAATGATAATACAAAAGGTCAAAAATATGAGTCTACAACATTATCATCCTATCACTGATGATGATCACAATAAGAGACCACTGCCCAGGCCACCCTACATAGGAACCTCCTAAAAGGTCCTAGGACACCAATCACATATCTCTGTAACCTGAGCGGAATATCATCTATGTCAGTCTTTGGAATGTCTAGAGTTAGGCGCTCTAGGTGATGCTCTAAATCAGACAGGATATCTGCTGATTAGCCCTCTGGGGCTGGTGCTGCAGTAGCTGGATGCCTCCTCTCATAAGGTTGGAGATGAGTTGGTCACCGTGGGCCCACATCTGAATTTAAAATTATTATTATTATTTTTTAGACGATTAAAATACAAAAAAAAAAAAATAGAACTTAGAAATTGTTGAAAAATGATTTTTACCTGATTCATCCCACTGTTCCCCTACTAGGAGAGCCATCTCTCGGTCACCACGGAAATCTATCCTGGCATATGGAAAGTCCTCTATGACAAAAATTTGGCGTTCTAACCAACGAAAATATGTAGAAGGAAATTGAACAACCTCGACGCCCTCAGCAGAATGACGGGCCATCAAAGCAACCCAACGAACCATCCTAGGTTCTCGAGGTCGACCAACATCAATAGGAATGTTCTGCAGAGCTAACATGGGGATACTCTCTAGAGCAAAGGTGACTACAATGGATCCATATCCAAATTTGTTTAGCTTTCCGTTATTTTCTCTAGTTAGTTGGCCTTTTACATTGGCCAACACAGCTTCGCACCAATTGAAAATGGTGCCTCGAAAACAGTCTACAGCAATGTGCATGTGGGAACCGGTAGCCACATGCAATGTTGCACTCCCACATATTCTGGTGACAGTAAATGCAATAAATTTAAGCTCAGGATGGATTATATTTTTTATGTCTATCCATTTGTCCCAGGGGTCCGCCTGATCATTACAGAACTCTAGTCAAAGACTAGCAACAAACTGGCCACGTCTCCTAGTCCCAAACAGAGAAATTTGTTCACCCCTCTTGGACAAACAGGTCAAAAAATAGATATCCTCCAGCTAAATTTCGAGCCGGTGGCCTCCAATAATGAAACACTGGTCCTGTACATTCCATATGTTCACCAGCCATGTCAGGAGGTCTACCTGTGCCCTCATGCCCTGAATGGCCCATAATTTATACAAACCGCATGATATTAATGCCTGCATTGTAGGAAAATGAAGCATTGCAGCGTCATCTACATATTCATGCTCGCGTTCTCTCAAAATTAGCATCTTGTATATCCTACAATGCATAAAAAGATATATTAGAACAATCTAGTTTGAAAATTTTTTGGCGGAATTGGAGAAATTTGAATTTGAAATTTAATTGCATGGGGCCTGCACTCTATTTTCATACACAATGTGTAGGTATGCACAGTTGTTGTGGAATGGGTGCAGACCCACGACTTTTTTCTATTTAGAAAAAATTCGGGGTCTGCAGGGCCCGCATGTTGCACCTGCGGACCCCCACAGGCGATTTTTTGAACCTATTTTTCCCTTTAAAATGAAATCTAAAGTCTAAAAATGAAATGTAAATGGATGAAATGCAAGATAAGGAGGTCATGGATTACTTGGAGCTGACAGTTCTCGATTTCGACGGACAGATTTTCCAGAATCTTCGTAGGAACTTTTTTACCCAAAAGCTCTTACTTTTCACTCTCAACTCAAATGGTAAAAATGAAGTTAGAAAAGTCCTTTTTATAAGGTTTTTCGAATAAATGAATTTTTTATTTGTTTATTTTTCACTTTAAAAAGGTTATTTTTGAAATCATTTTTACTTATCTTAAACATATATGTGTAATGTTTCTAGTTTTTGTGCAGAAATTGGATTTTTCAGGAAAATTGATCGTTTTTCAACAAAGAGCATACTTTTATCACTTTTTCGGACTCTTTCAAAAATTTACGAAAAAGCGAAAACTTGGAGTCTTCTTTTAAGCTCTTTTCAGACTCTTGAAAATTGAAAATATTGTCGAGCACTTGATTATTCAAACTCGTTAAAATAAACGAATGATCGTCCTTTTAGTATAAGTTTACCCCCTTTTACAGACTGAAATGGAATATTTACGAAAAAGGTATACGTTGACTAATTACGGTCAACAGAGTTCTCTCCAGTATTATTTTATCCTTTTTTGGGCTCGAGAGACTAAATTTACGAAAAAAGTACCCCCATGGAGTCTTCTTAAGTTTTTTCTTTTAACTCCCTAAAATTGAAAAACACTGAGTTTCTCCTGTACTGGACTCGTTAAAATTTAATAGTAAAGGCCTTGTTCAATTTTTAAACAGGAATGAACCACTCCTTCTTAGGGTTTGAATATTAAAATAAGTTGGACTCATCCGAAGGATGAACTTATAAACAAGAAAATGTTATCCTCCTCAAACTTGTCAAAAATAAAGAGGTACTTGCCAGAAATGGTGGGGGAAAAGAGAGAAAAATGAACCTATTTGTTGTATTTTTATTATTTGAAAAGCCATTAACCACTCTTGAAAACAACACTTTTTTTCACCTGGGTTTGGAAATCCTGTGCCTAATAGTTAATCAAACCATTTTGAAAGTCTTCAGCCGGTTTCTGGGTATTATCTTTGGGTCAATTGTCACCAAGCCATCTGTAGTGTCGTTATGTGTTCAAGAGGACAATTAAAACAAACCATTCATCTGCAAAATATCTGTCATCCATTTTGACCATCCTTGAGTCAGTCCTTGCCAATATTTTTCTTCAAAACTCGATCTGTGATTTCGTGTTGTGGGCTTGCCTACGACGAATCACTTTCTATCGATGACAGCTCATTATCTAGGAATTTGATCTAGAAATCGTTAATACCTTGAAATCTACATTCCTGAATGGCAGGTTTCTCGCCTTCGATGACAGGTTGCATCATTGATCTTTGATCAAAAGATTCTGTGACATGTTTGACTTCAGCTCATTCATTCACATTTCATGGATTGTACTGAGTACTTTGAAAGCCATTGACATTACTGGTGGTTACTCTCACACTTGTTAATCGTTTACATTATTGACTAGTAATCAAGTGGTTTCTACCATGTTCGACTTCGATACATTCATTCACATGGATAGAATCGTACTAGTTTGAGAAGTGGAAATCAAGACCCTGGATCTAGTTTCTACCATCCAGGATGCGAGGAATTTTGTTATCATTTATACATTGGATTATTCATAAATAGATGGATGTGTCCATACTGTGTCTACACATGTCTATACTGTTGATGTATTGAAAATCATTCCTGTATCAGAACAGTTTAAATTAGTTTCTAGTTAGTTTTGATCTGAGGATGGGAATTCCTACCTCAGTGATGATATGTCTACATATATATATTTTGCATCGAATGTTTTTACAGGTTTCGAATGGGGTGTCCATAGGATGATCCTTGAAATGATAAATTACTGCACTCTTCATATATGATAGACTTCAGCTTCATCTATTCTAGACTTTTCACTTTAGGGGGCAATCTGTTGCACTAAAAATTGTCATCTTGACATTCGGCTATTTGTATGAGCTCATTATCACTCATACTTCCTCCTTTGCAAGTCTAACATATTAGTTCTTCATGTCAAGCCTTTAAAATAAGAGAAAAGTTCTTAAAAATCTCCTTAACTCTGGTATCGCACTTTCTCTTTATCTTGCCTATGGTCCCACACCTAATGTTCATGACTCCTGCATACCTGAATGTGCTTTCTCTGTGTTATGGGTGTGGACCCCTGTAAAAGATTAAAAAGGCACAAGTAAACTCAAAAATCTCACTTTTAGTAAATTCTAGAAGCCTTTAGAAAGAATCTTGTGGTGGCAGAACCACTCTTTTGAGGTTCATGTATCCCTTACCTTAAGGAGCTAACCCCTTGATGTAAGGAGCTTATCCCTTTGAAGGAGGATTCTATCCCTTCATAGTTGGAACTGAAACCTCCTCTTTTGCACTATAAAAAGAGGCATTGGGTAGCCTTAAGGGGAGTTCGAGCTTTAGAATTATTTGAGGTTAAGTGTTGTTGGGATTTAGACTCATTTAACTGAGATTTTGTGAGGAGAGATCACATACCTCTATCTGTCTTGGTTGGAAGAGTGCAAGGCTTGTCAGAGTAAGGGAAATTCCTTCTTCAAACCCCGAGAAGGCCTGTTCAACATCAAGGCTAAGGTTGTAAGGTTTTCTTCATTCAAATTTAATACAAATGAATTCATTTTTCTCAATAAGCTGTTAATTAACTATTTATTTCATGGATTCCTTGATCACCATGATAGGCATGATTTATAATATTTACTATACAGGTGCTATTTAATGTTTGCTTGTTTGTGACTGCAGGTCTTTAAGGATAACTCCTTCAAGTGATCGAGGGACCACTACTTCGAACAAGCATTGGATCTATGGTAAGAACTTAACACATTTATAGTATCCTTTTGTAAATCACATATTTCTAGAGAAATATAGGTTTATTTGGTTGTTTGTTGCTAGATTACCTTTTGGTACTAGGGAGATCGATCTTGTCCGCAAGATTGATTTATCCGGTCAACATGTATTGGGACCTATTATTAGTGTGCCTAGAATGCCCCTTTTCAAAAAGATAAAGTACTGAATTATTAACCCTCTTATTGCTTCTTCCTTTTGTTTCCTTGACACATATTGACATACCCTGGCACCTTGGCCACATCCTTAGCACCTAGCATGTATTGGCATATCTTGGCACTATTAATTGGCACATGATATAATTATCACACCATGGAACTCCCAAGCACACTTTTGGAATTATTGACATGCCTTGATATTCCCTAACATGCCTTACCAATGCTTAGCATACCTTGTCACTCTCTCGTCATGACAACTAACACTCATTAACACTAGTCTCTGACAGTACACGTTCCTCATATTCATTAACTTCCATGATTTTTTACCTAGTGCTCCCTTAATGTTTTTTCCTAGTACTCCTTAACACTCATCAACATGCATTACCACTCTCTAGCACACCTTAGTAGTCTTCAACATTCCCTTCCACTTCATAACATGCATAACATTAGTCTCTGACACATATTGGCGCTTGGAAAGTCTTGGCATGTATGGAATATGTTGAGATGCCTTGGTGTGATTTGGCATGGTTTAATATTAAATTTATTTGTCATGATAAATTGTTGGAAAGTAGATGAGAAGCAACAAAGGAATACTTGGCACTTAGAATGCACTAAGACTTTGCACTTGGCACATATTCCCACTTAGTGTTGGTGGGCCTAGCATGCCCCTCTTGGAAAAGGTAAATTGACGAATTATTAACCATCTTATGTGTTCATTTCCTTGTAGTTTAAATTTTTTCTCCATTTTGTTGTCTTGACAGTCCCTGACACGCATTGACACACCCTTGTACATATTGGCATGCCTTATCACTTGGCACATCTCAGCATGTTTGACATGTATTCCCACTATCTAGCACATCAAGGGGGTGAAGAGATATGTAGTCCTAAAGTAGGTCGAGTACGAGGGCCGAGTAAGGGTTGCTAAAGGGAGGTCATGATCATCATCCAAGAGCAAGATCATCATGTGAGGGTTTAGAATATTGTTGCATACCTTAATGGTTGTTTTGCGCTAGGAAGTAGGATGGCATATTATTGCTTCTCTTTCAACATATCAAGCTTAAGGTAGGTTTCTCATGAGAATCTAGGCATCTTATTTCAATGGTGTCTTTGTGTGAAGGCTGCATCAAATTATGAAATGTTGAAATTTGCAATAAGAAACAGTGAGATTGGAAACTAGCAAGGACAAAAAAAAATGCACCCACACTAGTGAGGAATTTTGATGGACCAGGAGTGAGGAATGTGGGGTGTCTAAATATTTTTCCCTTAAATAAATTGGACAATAAATTGTAATTTCATCTCATAAAAACTTGTGTTAGTTAATTAAGTCATGATGATCGAGTTAGCTCAAGAAATTCAAGTTGAGGGTCTAAGATGAGGCATCTAGAGGGATTCTAATATTTTTGGGGTCCAGTTGAAGTTGATACAATAGTGGGGTGCAAGTGTAATTAACTCAATTAAATGAGTTAAAATCAGTTTAACTAGTTCTAACTGAGTGATGAGCTAGTGAGAGGTCCAGTGAATTAAATTAGAAATTCAAAATGAGTGATCGATCAGATAATTGATAATTATATATTAATATTTGCATACATGTCAGTTTTGAGGAATACCCAGTTGAGATAGAGGTTAAAGGGAAGATAACTATCATTTGTATTCAGAGAAAATTTCCCATGTGGAATTATAAAGTCATTGGGATGCCATGATGGATTGTGCAGTTAAGGAAGACTGATTTTCCTAATTAATAAGGAATTAATTCCCTAGAAATTTCATGAGCAAGGCAGGTTGAATTAAGGATGAGAATTGGCTAAGTACTAGACCGAGTTTGCCTAGATCAACGAGAGACAATTAACAGAGTGCTAGAGAATCTTATGAGAGATTAAGCATTGTATTGTTTCATGATTTTCACAATAGATATAGAGGGGTTTTGAGTAGTTTCTTTCCCCAAATACATCATGTTGCTATGTGATTGATAATTTATTTCTCTTACTTATATGTGATTGTGCGATCGTGTTTTGTTTCCACAAATTGTAGGAAGGATTCAGTATCTTGTTTTAGTAGATTACAAGGTCAAAATGAATCTTGTTGGTTAGATTTTCTACATGGTATCAGAGAAAGAATTTTTTGGGCAGCAAGTTTGCAGAGAATATCTGAATTTTTGGTGTAAAATTTGCAAAAAAAAATAGAATTTTTGGATTCCTTGCGAAAATATACCCAAATGGAAAAAAAATAGGTCAAATCGGAGCTCAAATGAGGGAGATATCATTGATTTAAAATCAACTCTTTTTTAGAAAATTTTTGTAACGTCGGGACAATTACACTGTGCGCGAGTCAAGAACCTATATGCACTTAAGGTACCATATGCATGAAAAGCTTTGAGTAGAAAGGCAGAAGTTAGAGACTTAGTGGTTTAGAGGGAGCATAAATTACCTCTCAAAATGCATCCTCATGAGAAGCAGTCTCAAAAGGTTGTGGAGTAGCTGCCACAATTGGAGAAGTAGAAAGGAGACCGAGTGGAAGCGTCCAGTCAAGCAAAGACCTCCATGAGGGGGGAATTTCGAGCCAGATGGGAAGAGGGAGCAACCATACCTTGAGGTGTAAGGTGGGGTGATGTGTAGACATAATTCCAAGTTAAGAAATTTGGGCAAGGTCCATTGAGATGGCATGTCTCATGGATTGAACCTGGCTAGAAGGAGCCCACAGTATAACAGTAGTAGGGAGGATTAGTTAGAATGATGTAGTCAGATGTCAGCAAGATGAAAATCAGAGTGACAGATGTCAAATACTAGAGCACAAATCAGAGTTAGCAACAGTTCAAAGGGCATGGATGCAGATGTCAGCAGCAGCATAGAGAATCTAGTACTAGACAGGTGCAGTAACTAGTAGTAGTTAGAAGACTCTGATGACAAATGCATTATACTGATTCAGTTGTTCAGAGGCTATTCAATTTCAGGATTTTCAGGTGCAAACAACACTAGAGAAGTGTAGCATGCAGAACATTCCAAAGGTACCAGATGGGAATAGATTGAATTCCTTTCTTGTTTAGAGGGAGTGTTGAAATTTGCAACAAGATCCAGTGAAATTGGCAACTAGAAAGGACAAAAAAAATGCATCCACACTGGTGAGGAATTTTGATGTACTAGGAGTGAGGAATGCGAGGCGTCTAATTTATTTTTCCCTTAAATAAATTTGATAATAAATTGTGATTTCATCTCATAACAACTTGTGTCAGTTAACTAAGTCATGATGATTGAGTTAGCTCAAGAAATTTGATTTAAGGTGATCGAGGTGGATATTTGTGGCCACCTGGCACCCACCCATTCCACTTGGGCCCTCACCATTGTCTCTTTTAGGTTTATTTTTTCCTTAATTATGGCACAATTTACTATTTTTGCAGTTTTTCGGGTCTTGAACTTCTGGAGCCGTTTTGAGGCCCGAAACAATGTTTTTTGGGCATGAAAAGTTTGGTGATTTCCTTGAAATCGCATTAGCAGTTGTAGTCCTCGGAGAGATACTTCTAACAAGGTATCATGTGCATCAAATAAAGATCATATGACCAAGTTACGACCCCGGGAAGTTGACTACCCAACTAACCCCAACGGGGCCCATAAACTCTTGGTGTTACATCTCCTCGGGTTAGAGTTTTGATTGTTTAGGGTTTTAATTTAATTTAAATAATAAAAAGACCCTTGATCCTTATTGTAACACACTTCATAGGAACATAACTATCAGTTGTATTTATAGAAAATTTCCCATGTGCAACTATAAAGTCATTGGGATGCCATGATGGATTACACAATCAAGGAAGGTTGATTTTCTTAATTAATATGGAGATAATTCCATAGGAATTGTGTGAGCAAGGTAGGATGAAGGAAGGCTAAGAATTGGCTAAGTACTAGCCCAATTTTTCCTACATCAGCAGGAGAAAATTGGCAGAGTGTTGGAGAATCTCAAGAGAGATTAAGCATTGTATTGTTTCATGATTCCTTGACTTAATACAATATAGAGATAGAGGGTTTTGAGCAGTCTCTTGCCCAGATACATCTGTGATTGTGTGATTGTGTTTTGTTTCCACAAATTCTAGGAAGGATTCAGTGTCTTGTTTTAGTACATTACAAGATCATATTGAATCTTGTTGGTTATATTTTCTACATGAAATAGAAGATAGGGTTGATACCATGTTGCCTTGTGGTGGTTAGTAGGCTGCAAGGTTTGTGATAAAGACCAACATAAATGGAGGAGGGCTTTCACTGTAATTTAAAGCCATAGCAGAAGTCGAAACAGGCATAATATCGACTGAGTTAACCCTAGTTTGAGGGTCAACATTGAGATCTGAAGTTCATGTCAAGATTCAGTCAAAGAAATGCCCATAATCTATGGATCCATATGAGCTAGGTCGAGTCTCTTATGGAGGCAAGAGTCGTGTTTTTTTTATGTGTGGATAGGGTTTTTTCTACAACAGTTAGAAGTACATAAGTATAATGCCCTAGTTAGGATAGTTTCCTAGCATGTTTAGTTAAGGTATGCCCTTAATACTGTGACAAATTTGCATAGAAGAAGACGGGTTGTGACCCTTAGAGTGAGTTTTATTTATGCAATAAAGACCACAAATTTGGAAGATGGTTTACAGATTCAGTATGTGTGTAGACAAGAGATCTAAAGGAGGGTGGAACCTAAGAAGAAGATTGAACATGCAGAAGAAATGTGCCATATGAAGAATGGATTGACCTATATAGGAGTTGATTTTGGTGCACTTTCCATAGAGTTTTAGACAAAGATCTGAAGAAACCTATAAAAAATTAGTAAATTCACTATTAGTGGCTGATTTGTGACCCTAGTTCATTCATCTACAGATTGTTAGAATTATGATAAGAGGAGTAGTTCATATTTGTTCATATATTGGAAAAAAAAGATAAAATTGTCGATACACAAGAACATTGATCTTGAGAGGACTCAAACCATTGTTAGGTGGCATATTTGAAGAGCCCTAGATGAAGAAAATATTTTGGGCCCTATATAAGTAAAAAGAATTGACCGTGGTTGGGTAGATTGATGGTAGTCCAAGTACAGTTGGAGGGTTGTTAGGTTACTATCAAAGAAGAGCCCCGACTCTTGTTCTAGTGAAGGACAACAAAATTGGTAGAGGGGCAGGCATATAGGGCCTAAGGATGTGCAGAATTTGAAGGACTAAAGTAACAATCAAGTGGGCCAACCAACTAGCCCTAGTTCACTATATTGTAGAGGATTGATTCAGTGAGAAGAAGGGCAACCTCCATAGCCCTAGACTTCTCATCTTGGAGCCGTAGTATGGAAAAAGTGGGCATACCAAAGAGTTTTTCACAAATGGAATTTTGAAAAACTTGTTACCACTCAAACTAGTCATGGACCTAAAAGGGATTCCTAAGAGGGAAACTACTAGGAGAAGGGAAAAAATTGAGGCTTAGCCCATCGTCACCACAGCTAAGGCTCCTTGTTCTTCATAGACTTTCACTGATGGGTGGAGTCCTGGTATTTTAGGAAGTCACCTGTAGAATATAGGTCAATGAATAGGTGGAAAGTGACCCTTGAAAACCTTTCCCTAAGATAAAATAAAGAGTGGGACTTTCTTTCCTTTTAAGCAAGGGAATTTATCTTCTATGGAGAGAGGAGGGAGATTGAAGGGTTGAGGGAGAATAATAAGACTTATGAATGAAGTTCTCAATCTCTAAAATCCTTTGAGAACTTGGATTCCCAGATGGTCCTTGATGAAAGGCCTTTGACATGAAATGGGACCACAGGGGGCCAAGTGGACCCAACCCAGGTTCGGGGATGGAATTTAGCAACCAATGATGTTCCTATCCTAGACAAGGTGATGGGAAAGGATAAAACATGAGTTTTTACTTCGATAGGTCAAATTGATCCAACTAGGTTCTATCCTTTGGAATACCTAGGAAAAACTTGATCCTAGAGCTAGGGCTTGAGGTATCCAGAGATTCCACCATCAGAATTGGCCCAAGTTATGAGGAGAGTGAGGGCACCCAGCAACACAACTGCCTCTAGGAGATATAAGTTTTCCTGTAACTAGATTCATGGGAAATTGTTGCCCTAGATGACCTAATGGGGCTAGACCTAGGGAATGTGAAAATTTATTAATTTAAGAGACCCTACTACATTATCTTGATTTAATTCTCCTACTTGAATCAAGTTACAAGTTAATTTATGAAATATTCAATAAATTAGCGAAGTAAATAGTAAATACAACTAGCAACCTACACATATAGATCAAATATTGAATAACATGCTCATAGACAAAGTGACACACAGCTTTTCTAGACAACTATCCCTGGAAAAAACCCCATGTGGGAAAACTGGTACAACTAACTCTGGAGGGTTTTCAATATTATGTAGTTTCCAAGTACAACAATCCTAGGCACCAAAACTGGTTAACCCAGCAGAGAAATAAAAAAGTTAGTAATACTCTTCTCTGAATCCCTCTACGTCAGCTTGACTAGCTTGCTTCGGCCTCTACACTGCTCAGTAAGGGGCTGTTTCACACCTGAAGGGCTTACACTACCCCTGTACTACCCTGAATAGGCTTGCGTCAACCCTGCGTGGCTCCTGCTACCTCTGTGCTGCCTGTGCTGCTCTAGCTGGCTGGAATTCTTAAGCAGAAAAAGAATAGGTAAGAAAGAAGGCACTAGCCAAAGGTAACACATAATAGTCATAAAATTTGAAGAAATGAAATGAAATTATATCAATGTCCACATATAACTGAAATAGCTCAATGGGACTAGAGAGTAAAATCTTTTACAAAAGCAATAAGTGCTTATAGCATCAGCTAAGAGAACAAAGGAGAATAGTTCATGAGGTTAAACTATTGTATAATTGTTGGCACAGGAAAATTGTAGAATTTTTAGAGTAAATATCTATAGGTACCATTAGCTGGTGATCATCGATAATCATTTCATTTCATCAAATACCTTGAGGAATGGGGCTTACAAGATATTTGCATAGACAAACCCCACAGAAGTTGTGTGATGGAAAAATATTCACACTATATTGAAGAAAACACCTAGAAAATAAGGATGACATTTCAAATGGGGCAAGAAAAAATAGAGAGATAGACATAAAAAAATTGAAATGCTCATGATAATATGGGCATGTTATTTCAATGGTATCTTTGTGTGAAGGCCACATCAAATATTAAAATAGCAGAGAGGGTTGAGACCCTGTCTTGTGGTGGTTAGTAGGCCGCAAGATCTGTGATAAGTACCAACACAAATGAAGGAGGGCATGCACTGGAATTTAGGGCTAGAATAGAAGCAGCTGCAAGCATAATATTGACTGAGGTAACCCTAGTTTGAGGGTCATAGAAATATTAAGTTCAAGTCAAGATTCAGTCAAATAAATGCCCAGAATCTACGGATCCATATGAGCTAGGCCTAGTCTCTTAAGGAGAAAAGATTTGTTGTTTTTTCCCAGGGTGGATAGGGTTTGTTCTAAAGCCATTAGAAAAAAAGTATAATTCCCTAGTTACGGTGGTTTCCTAGCATGTTTAGTCCATAAGGTATGCCCTTAAGACTGTGACAAATATTCGTAGAAGAAGAGAGGTTGTGACCCTTAGAGCAAGGTTTATCTCTGCAATATAAACCATATATTTGGAATATGGTTTGTGGAACTATTTGTGGAGATAACAGATCCAAAGGAGGGTGGAACCTGAGCAGAAGAAATGTGGCATATGAAGAATATATTGACATGAAGATGAGTTTATTTCGATGGACTGTCCATAGAGTTTTGGACAGAGATATGATGCAACCTATAAAAATTATTCAATGGATAATTAGTGTATTATTTGTGACCCAAGTTTAGTCATCTACAAATTGTTAGAAGGAAGATAAGAGAAGTAGTTCAGATTTATTCATAGACTGGAGAAAATAGAAATTGATACACAAGAACAATGATTTTTGGAGGAATCAGATCATTGTTAGGTGGAAAATTTGAAGAGCCCTAGATGAGGGCAGTGTAATGGGCCCTAGAATAATAAAAGGATTGATTGTGGTTGGGAAAATTGATGGAAGTCTAAGTATAGTTGGAGGGTTTTTAGGTGACTGTCAAAGAAGAGCCCTAAGTTATATACTTGTGAAGGAAAACAAGATTGGTAGAAGGGCAGGTGTATTGCATATAACGATGTGCAAACTTTGAAGGACTAAAGTAGCAGTCAAGTGGGCCAACCAACTATACCTAGTTCACTGTATTGCAGAGGATTGATTTAGTGAGAAGAAGGGAAAACTCCATAACCCTATACTTTTCATCATGGAGTATTAGTATGGAAAAAGTGGGAAAACCAAAGAGATGTTAACAAATGAAGTTGTGAACAACTGATCAAAGACCCTAAGTGTTGCTGAACTTGAAGGAAAAAGGAGGTACCTAGATGACAGATTTTTTTTAGCCGAGTTCAGTAACCTAAATGGGTTGAGCTCATTGATCGAGGGAGATTAAGGAGTTTCATAATAGGAGGCAAGAGGACCTTCCATAAGTGTTCAGGACACATGGACTAAAAGGGTTATGTGTGGCCACCATCAACAAGTAGGTCAAATGTTGGCTTGTTCATAGATTATTTTTCAAAAGACTAACACCAAGCCCTAGTTGTATTCCTTGTATCAATGTGATTGTAAAGGGTCATGATCTTTGGTACAGGAGCTCTAGCCTGTTGTATTATAGCTTTTAATATAATGAAGAAGGTTTGAAAAAGTTAAAAATTTTCATGTGCACTAGTTGATTCGCTGATGTGTGTATATTTCGTTGTGCATTAAAGTAGATATGTTGTGGCACTTGAGTGTGTTTGAATCAAAGATTCCAAGACCAAACCAAAATTCTCATGTGTCGTGAAAATTAAAAATATGCCTTGTTCACTTAAGAACTACCTATAAGTCATCCTATGCTACTCGTGTCCAATCTCAACTCATGCCACTTAACAGGTTACCAATTCAAGGCTCACATTCAACCATGGTAGTAAAACAACTTAGCAACACAATTTACATATTTACATGACATATCACATGGAAAATCTTAAAATTTATTGGCACTATGTGGCACATGTTAGTATCCCCTGCATTCCTTGGCATTTGGCACTCCCTAACACACACTACCAATCCCTGACATACCCTGACACTCGAGCATGCCCTAGCACTAGCTAACATATAACCTTTTCACTCCTTCCTTAGCACACCTGCAACTCACAAATATTACCAATCACACACTCTTATTCTTTCATTTCCATGCATTTTGAACTATTTTTCCCTTGTGTTTCCATGGCACTCACTAACACTCCCTGGCATGAATTGACACACCCTAGAATTTGGCACATCTTGGCATGTTGCCCTGGAACTCTAGCATTCCTTGGAACTACCTAGCATACCTTATCACTCCCTCCTTAGCACACCTAGAACTCACTGACACTCCCTGACACACATTCTTATTCATTTATTTCCATGCATTTCAAACTAGTGCTCCCTTGTGTTTCCCTAGCACTCCCAAACACTCCCTGGTATGCATTGACACACCCTGACACCTAACACATCTTGGCATGTTTCCCTCGACTCTAGCATGACTTAAAAATTCCCAACATACCTTTTCACTCCCTCCTTAACACACCTGGAACTCACTGACACTTCCTGTCACAAATTGTTATTCATTTCCATGCATTAATTTGACCTACTTCTCCCTTTTGTCTCCCTAAAACTTCCTAGCATACATTGGCACACCCTGGAACCTAGCTATTGGATTTATGTCTTACACTAACATGCCAACTCAATTATGTGCCTTACCTCTTCGAATAGACTCCATTAGTAACCAAAGGATCATGTCTTCGGAGTCTTCAATGCCTAAAAAAATGCTCAACACAATACTCAAGAATTTGTTGTTATTCACTAAAGAAGGAGGCTAGTTGTGTTTGCATCCATTCCTTTAACAAATATTCCCATTGACCATGTGACATGACCTATTATCATCACATTAAAAATAGTTTGAATAGGTGGCGAAAGGGCCAAGGTGCTCCTTACTCATGTTGCAAGGGGCAACACCCTATAATTCTAGTAGTTGCTATAAATAACCCACTTTTATCTAAATCATTTGCACTTGCATTATAATATAGAAGGGTAGGTTCATACAAATTAGTGTGCTATCATGCCATGAGAAATTTTATGAAGGCTCTTTAACATAAAATAATATTTCATTTCATTTCTTTCACAAAAAGAAAAACAATTCAACATGAACAACAATCAAAGAAGAATGAAACTCTATGGCCTATGGAAGATGTTTTCCTAACAAGATTGCATTCCATATAATACTAGCAAGGGTCACTAGCAACATAAATATGTTGCCCAGGGGCATCTAGATTTGGATAGGGAAAAAACTAGAACACACGTTTTAGGGTTCTAACTCATCTACAATGGGAGCACAATGAGTTCTAAACTCTCAAGTATATTATACTCTGCTTACAAGTATAACCCCCATCATTAGTGATTATACAAAAAAGACTCTCTATGGCCTTACCATCAACTTTCATAGGGTTCACCACAGGGAGACGTGGGTTTTTTTTTGACAAAATATTTTGTTCAAATAACCATCAAGATAAGGTTGAAATAAAGCCACGTGGAATATATATTAGGCTCATGTTTCATGAACATTATAGAACAACCCCATTTTCAATTTCACCACCAATATTTAGGTGATTGAGTTATTAACATAAAAATGAGATCAATTGAATCAATTTATAAACTTGTTACAATATAATATTATTAGAGTTAGCTAACATGTATGTAAGCTTGAACCACTACCATGGAAACTAAACCCTTGGATGCTAATTTAGGTACAGAAAAACATTTATTTGAAATGAACAATGCTCAATGATATTAGTGGAAATAAAGTGATATTATTTTATCTAAAATTAAGTGAAAGTCGTGGTAGCAGTTGATTTCTCCAAAATTCTAGTGGAAAGTGATAATATGAACCAAATTCAAATAAACTTTTCACCAAAACATCAGTTTTGAGAGTCTCCAAATTAAATAAAAAAATAACCTAAAACCTACTAAATGAATGGAAAGTATCTTGTACTTCTATCAAGATATAATTTTTTCAATTTGTATAGGATATATTTCTGTCCCATAATAAAATGCATTTTATTCCATAAATTTTAATCAAAATGTAATTAAATTCAGTTTTACGTTATTGAAATGATGAATTTTGTTTATATGTTTTATGGTTTCATTATCTGGACAACATAATTTCGGGCTAACCCAACCTAAAAGGCTAGGTAACTAATACCTTGGGGTCACATCAAAAACCCAAGTAACCAAGGGAAAAGACCAATTTCTCAAGCAAAATCTTAAATCTTCATCTCAATTAAGTCATTTAAATTCCATCCCTGAGCAAAACCTCGTCCCTGGAAAAATGTCAATATACGTTCCTCTATTTGCAAGAGACTGGTGTGGCAACTACTTGTATGGGTTCTGTTGCTATAATTCACCCAAAAACACTGGCTACTTGTCCAAGTTTGAGCCATCTTTGGCACAAGCTTCCTTATTTAGATGTCAGCGAGTCAAATCGGGTAACCTAGAAAATAAAGGGAGGGGAAGATAGATTCATGAGGGTTACTGATGGGTAAACTCAATAACCTTCCTACGATTGCTAATGCTAATATGTTGTACCATCCCACATAAGAGCTCTCTCCACCACCGCACATTGAAGCTAGCTCTTTACAGATAAAATTCCGGTAAAGTCCCATAATTCCTCTTTATTAAGGGGGTCAAGGAAATAAATGGTAAAACGAAACTTCTTCGATTGGTCATCTATGAATGTTCATCACCAGAGCTTGGAATCGTCAGGAGAAGAATTATCATCATCATCTTCAATGGATTCCTTGCTTCTCATCCCAAATCTTCGTTACAATTCTCTCAGAGTACCCCACATGCACCTGAAGGTGCCCTCCTTTTCGCTGCACTCATCCATGATTGTCTTCTCCCTCATCTTGGCCACCTATTTCTTGGTGGTCTCCGGCTTCATCTACGATGTCATTGTTGAGCCACCAATCTTTTGCAGTGCACAAGATCCTCTTAGAGGAACATAAAACTAGTGGTCTTCCTCTCATAAAGAGTGAACGAGAAATATATTATAAAAGGGATCTCATCAGGGTTTATGTTCTTGCCTGGTGGGGTGAGGATAATTTTGCTAGACTTGGCCCTGGACAAACACAGAGCAAGGATCAAGGTCTCTTTTACAGTGGCCAGGGTTTCTTATTTGGCAATCGCTTATATTACAAGTAAGCTAATCATTTGCATCAAAATTCCATCTTGTTTACGTTAATCAGGGTTATAAATAGAAAATCTAGACGTTTTAGGTCCATTGCTAGTTTAGTGCCACCAAAAAAACCATTTGTCAGTGGCCCAAGCCATGAGTAGTACAACCTCCAAAGTAATATGTCAGTGACAAAAACCACTTTGAGACCAAACATCAAAACCATTATGTTCACGCAACTTGGAATGAGAACTGATATATATATACCAATCTGTTCATAATAATTCCAATCTGATAGTAAATAAAAAGCAACAGTTGACCTTGGTGACCTAAATATTTACATAAAAAGTAAAATCTAACAAAATGTTCAAAAAAGGATGGAGAAATATAATCTGTAGCCTGATACAGAGGGGAAAAATAGAGCATCGGATATCTATAAAAGAGTCACGCTGGAAAATTTGGACTGTCCCATTCATATGTTCCGTGACCTACATGAACCTCTATCTATATGATTGATCAGTTATCTGGATGATCACTGATTTAGACTAAAGTCCCACTACAGAACTGGCCTTCCACTAGTTCCTCCAATAGTTAAAACTAGTTTAACTGAAAACAACTTGAAATAATTGACCTTGATTACTACAAATTAGCAATCACACATGCTTAACTGAATTCCAACTCCTCTAGCTCGAATTTACTAAGCTAAATTAGTGACAACATCCATGTCACCTTAGTTAATTTCCTCCAAGTTGTCCATTGTTGTGGAAATCCGATTTTTCTCAATTTGACCAAGGCAAAGTCAAATTGAGATTTTCTTGCTGCATTTTCCAACAGTAGGTATTTTCCTACTCTATATAATGTTTTCCCTCAACCAAGCATGGTAAAAAATGTGTTTTTTTGTTGTTGTTGATCGCTTCCTTTGGACAAGAATTTTGGCACCCTATAAGAAGATTTTCAAAACAAAATCAACTCATAAGCTCTTCTTGGAGCATATTTTGGTTCATTTTGGGTTGCCAAAGACCATATTTCTTGATATATATTTTTTATTTGGATAGTAGGTTCCTCAGTATTTTATGGTTCAACCTTTGGTCCATGATGTACATCAAGCTTTACCAAATCCATTGCCTTCCATCCCTAGATTAATAAATAAAAAGTACTCGATATGATCATTGTAGATGTCCTTAGAGTATACAATTGTGAGGATCCACATACATATGTTGAAAGCCTTCCTTAATTTCAACAGAAATTATACATAGCTCTTCATCTTTCTATTACCCACAAGCCTTTTTAGGTGTTCTTGGTGTCCCAAAAATTGACACAAATTGATGTAGCTATATTCATGGAATAAGACATGAAGATATCTCCCATACTTGGAACGAGGTGAGCAATGCAACCAATTTTGAGGAATGTATATAAAAAATTCAATAATGATTTCATGATATTTTATAGAAAGTTTCCATCTCCAAGTACAAGTATATACACAATCCATTCAGTTCCACATAATTTTTAGGTTGGGGACAAGTTATGGTTGCACTTGGAAAAAGAGAAATCGAAAAACTCCCAAAAGAAGCTCATACCATTTTGATACGAGCCTTACACTATCACCAAGGCTATGGGTGAGAATTCATTTGAGGATAGTAATAGGATGATTTATATTACTTCAATCTTATATGTTAGGATGATTTATGCTTAATGGGGTGCATGTCTAGAAAGAGTTCCTTTAAGAGAATGAAAAATATGATCGCACCATTACTTATATAAGTAATTGTGATATCTACTTGAATGACATTAGGTAACTTCATAAGAGATTTTAAAAGTGACATTTTTAAGGTTTGTTTTATATCAATGTATGTGGATCATTATGGTTTTTTTCCAAAGCATTTACACATGACTAAATTTTTTAAATAGTACATCACTCTAAAATTATTTCTCTTACATGCTCCTAGGTTATAATTCAAAGCATCATAGGTACTAAAATTCATGAAACTCTTGTTTTTTTCTCTAAATAACTAAAACCCCCAAGTGTGCTACTCTTAATATTCAAACTTGCACTATTTTTAAGACTACTTCCTCTAATTGTTATTGTTCATCCATAAGTAAGCTGACTACAAGGTGGACTTGAACCATTATTAACACACTAGTGTAGTGTTACCTAATTGTGTTTAAGAAGCATAAGGGGCAGGGTTGGTACAAGGCCAACTTTGCTATCGTCTAATTCCATGCCCACTACTACGTTTTCATCCTCTGTTGGCCTTAGGATATGGTTTCCCATTAGTTCATTTGATTCTTTCTCATCCACAATCTCATCCTACATTGCATCCAACCTCCTACTTTGTAATCACATATCTCTCGTAACCCCACTCCAGTGTGTTCATTAGACCTCCTTGAGGTGCCATGGATACTACTCTTTATTGAGCTATAATTTATCATCAACCCTTTGTTTCACAACCATCCGCTCGCCAACTCACCTTTCCCATTGAAATTCTCCAACTCTCTCATCCTCACTTCACTACTCTCTTCCTCGTTAATCTCATTTTGAACTCCTCATTGCCTTCTTCATTTTCTCACATCTAGTTCAACCACCACTCATTAATTATATCTACTTCCTCAAAACTTATTCAATTTTCTCTTTAGCTTTTGTGTCCTTCATGATCATTTAATCCTTTGAGCTATCCTATTTTCCAACCCCATTATAACCCATTAATTAATACAAAGTTATACACCACCATGATGAAAATGTCAATAAGAAATAAATTTTCCTTCGTTAACAATTCTTGTAGGGTTTGTATTCGCTAATGTCTCTCAAAACCCCTTCTCCTTAGCTTTTGAGTACAACTAGTAAAATTCATGGTATTTATGTTTTTCGAATATCAAATTTTTTCATTTCCCTCCCTCTATTTCCCTCGTTGCAGGGTCTTTCCAGGGAAGGAGGGGGAAGGGCGCATCCATGTTGTCGTAGGTCTGATCCGATACACTTGATTGAACTCAATAAATTGGATTTGATTGGACTCAAGAAATTGGATTCACAGTGCATAATCATGGTGATTTCATTTTACATATGGAATTTTCAGTTGAACTCAAGAAATTGGATTCCCAATGCCTCCAATCATTGCGAATTCATTTTACAGAAGGAATATATCACTTAAAAACTCTCTAGACCAGCCCAACGAGGCGCCCGAGGGGTTGTATGTTCAAAATTTCATGGAGGAAGACAAAGCTAAAGGAATGGGCGATAATATGTTGAAGATTCTGTTGATTCTCCTCTGTTCATGAGCTATTCCTACAGAAAACATGCCATCTTGTAGTATATCTAACATGCCCATAATTTAAAATTTGATGCTAAGCCAAATGAAATGGTAATTGTCTGAAACGTTTTAGCGATTTTTAAGAACATTGGGATAACTATCACCAACCAATGAATTGATACCGATTAGAAAGAATTTATGCACATTTTAAACCCTTTCGCGATTACGACCTGAGATGTCACTGGTGTGGGTGCCTCTGCTACTTTGCTGGTCTTTAACAATGAATTGGGATTCACCAACCGCAACATAGAATGTCTCTGCAGTGTTGGACGATCTACGAAGAAGGGAAAAAGACAAGGAGGCTACATTGGTGATAAAGGTATTCATTTCTTAAAACCTGTACTCATAAAACAAAAGGAAATTGGGGTGATAGGGAGGTTTTTCAATCCATGACTATCAACTGTTTAGATCAAATGTGATATCTATTTCTAAATTTGCAGATATTGCGTTTAAAAACTTTGGGGAATGGCTGCTCATATGCAACATGTTATGAAAAAAATATAAATTGGGGTGATTGGGAGCTTTTTCTCGCCCTGACTGTTAAAATAAAATTTGCACTAGGTATCTAAATTTGAAGAGTTTGGCTTGAACTGCTTTGGCTCATGGTTTTTTAGATGAAATACAGTATTAACTGAGATAACATCATATGAGCTCATATACAATACAAATTATATATGTTGAATAAAATAGTTTGGACTTTTGGACCTATAGAATTGGTTGCAAATTGGATGCAAATATGTTTCCAATTTTTCTTGCTAGTTGTTTTGAAGAAAATTATTCATATTGATAATATCCTTGCATTAATATGTATGAACTGAATTCCTTTGTATGCAAGTTTAAACCTTTTTGATCCGTCCATTAAATAGTTAGAAAAGCTATAGTTTTAAAAACAAAGGTAGCTGTCTAGTTAGTCTAGATACTAGAACATGCAATTTCCATTGTAAGAGATGGCAAGTCTTCATGATGAGTCATATTTACTATTGAACTTGCACTTTAATGGATGTGCACTATTCTAAAATTAAAACTGTGCATTGCTATGTAAGTAGAGTTGTATTTGTTTCTTAGTTGCAATCAATATTCAGTCATGTTGTTGTACTTTACTACTTGAGATGAAACATTTCTTGGACAATGACATTCATGGAATTCAATATAAATTTAAAAAGTAACTGAATATGCAGCAGAGTTATTTTCTGTGGAAAAACTTTAAAGAAAATGACCATTCTTTTGGAAATGGATCAGGACAATGCATGTGTGAATGTTTAAAATGAGAAAAATGGTACAATAATTAGTGTGAGGGCTTGTTAAGGACTTGGGAGATGTTTGAAATGTAAATTTTGGGCTTCACTTCTCTTTTGTGTTAGTATGCCTGTATGTGATTGACGCATGATTGACCTAATCGATGGAAGGGAAAGTGGAAATTTTCAAGTTACAGTTATATGGATATAGATTATTATGTTATAGGGAAGGACTTCATTTTCCTGTGTCTGTGTACCTGGAAACGTGTGTCTGATTTCATAGGAAAAATAAAATCTTAAAGGTAAGATATTTGTCATTATCTAGTGATTCAATTGGAGTGAGGCATGACTTTAGATCATTGATTCAATAATTTGCATTATAAGTTAGTCTAGATACTAGAACATGCTCCTTCCATTGTAAGAGATGGCAAGTCTTCATGATGAGTCATATTTACTATTGAACTTGCACTTTAATGGATGTGCACTATTCTAAAATGCAAATTGTGCAATGCTATGTAAGTAGAGTTGGATTTGTTTCTTAGTTGCGATCAATATGCAGTCATGTTGTTGTCCTATAGTACTTGAGATGAACATTGCTTGGACAATGAAATTCGTGGAATTCAATATAAATTGAAAAAGTAACTGAATATGCAACAGAGTTATTTTCTGTGGAAAAAATTCAAAGAAAATGACCATTATTTTAGAAATGGATCAGGACAATGCATGTGTGAATGTTTATAATGAAAAAAATGGTACAATAATCAGTGTGAGGGCTTGTTCAGGACTTGGGAGATGTTTGAAATGTAAATTTTGGGCTTCACTGCTCTTTTGTGTTAGTATGCCTGTATGTGATTGAGGCATGATTGACCTAATCTATGGAAAGGAAAGTGGAAATTTTCAAGTTACAGTTATATGGATATAGTTTCTTATGTTATAGGGAAGGACTTCATTTTCCTTTACCTGTGTGCCTGGAAACGTGTGTCTGATTTCATAGGAAAAATAAAATATTAAAGGTAAGACTCTTGTCATTATCTAGTGATTGAATTGGAGTGAGGCATGACTTAAGATCCGTGATTCAATAATTTACATTATAAGTTAGTATAGATATTAGAACATGCAATTTCCATTGTAAGAGATGGCAAGTCTTCATGATGAGTCATATTTACTATTGAACTTGCACTTTAATGGATGTGCACTATTCTAAAATGCAAATTGTGCAATGCTATGTAAGTAGAGTTGGATTTGTTTCTTAGTTGCAATCAATATGCAGTAATGTTGTTGTCCTATAATACTTGAGATGAAAATTTCTTAGACAATGGCATTTGTGGAATTCAATATAAATTGACAAAGTAATTGAATATGCAATAGAGTTATTTTCTATGGAAAAACTTCAAAGAAAATGACTATTATTTTAGAAATGGATCAGGACAATGCATGTGTGAATGTTTATAATGAAAAAAATGGTACGAATCAGTGTGAGGGCTTGTTCAGGACTTGGGAGATGTTTGAAATGTAAATTTTGGGCTTCACTGCTCTTTTGTGTTAGTATGCCTGTATGTGATTGAGGCATGATTGACCTAATCTATGGAAAGGAAAGTGGAAATTTTCAAGTTACAGTTATATGGATATAGTTTCTTATGTTATAGGGAAGGAATTCATTTTCCTTTATCTGTGTGCCTAGAAACGTGTATTTGATTTCATGGGAAAAATCAAATCTTAAAGGTAAGACTGTTGTCATTATCTAGTTATTCAATTGGAGTGAGGCATGACTTAAGATCAATGATTCAATAATTTGCATTATAAGTTGGGAAAACTTGGAATGAATCAACAACAAATCAATAATTAGGGAGAATAAATTAGGAAAAGTTTGATAGTTCCTAATTTCTTAGCAATATTTTTCATACCGATTTGCAAGCTTCTTACCTTATATAGTATTCTTTTTTTTTGTTTGTCCACGGATGCCTATATTATTAATATGTTTAGTTTTTCTTGATTTCCTGTGTTGGGATTGTAACATGATTGCTACTATCATAACTCTTTAATTCCCTGTATTGATGGCTGGTTTTGGATTGAAATGTAGTGAAGAAAATTATCAGCAATTCCAAGAAAATGGAAATTTGTATTACAAATGTGTTGCATATCGTGGAGAGTGTTACCAGGTTTGCCTGGTCACATCGTTATGTAGATCATTAATTCAAGAGGTTTTTTGGTTGCATTCAATTACATATATGTTTCATACTTTTGGAGAACAGGCTAATGATCTTGGTGATGTTGTTCAAGAGCTATTGAGGAGGAGGGATGAAACAGAGCAGGAGCAGATGACTAAACTCAGGGCTACTGTTGGACTCCATTCACAACAAGAAATGATACGCCTTTGCCGTTAATCATATGATGATGAATAATTCTCATCCATTCAGCCAAAAGATTCCAAATCTGTATCCAAGGATTTAGTTGAAAAGACATTTAAATGTGGAAACGATGAAATGATGAAACCAAAGGAATATGGAAAAAAGGCCTCAAAAAATGCATTAGTAAATAAAAAAATTGTTAATAAGAAAGGATTACAAGTTCAGTCAAATGGTAAAATAGGGGCATTGAATAATATTTTGCATATATTTCAGTCTGAGATGAAAGTAGAAGAGAATTAAACACCAAGTCAGGACCAAAATGGTTTGATATATGTAAACAATGAAGAGGAGTGGTCTAAAAAATAAGATGGGAATAAATTATATTCTCCTCCCAAAACAACAAGTTCAGTTAAAGATGGGATATCAGTGGAGGCTGATGACACGATTTTTGAAAGAAACATAGTTGAAAGTGGTTTAATTAGTGGCAAAAATAATACCAAAGTTCATTAAAGTAAAAGAAGTTCCAAGTCATCTCACAGTCAAATACATGAGAAAGTGGATACACAAACTGAAATGTTTTCTAGCAAGTCCGAGAGCAGAAAGAGGACAAATATTATTATATATCTCCCAGCAAGAGATAAGAACAATAAAGATACATGGAAATCATCCCACCGTTCAACATCAAAGGCTCATAGTAGTCAAAGGGAACAGGGTTCAGCAGGTTCACAAGGTGGGTATCTTAATCAGGTACTAATTTGATAGGACATATTAGTACATGTATATTCTTTAATTGCAGTTGTTTGCTTCAAAAGTTGAGTCTGTTTTAGAAGAAAGAATGTGAATTATGGTTCACCCACAATAGAAGTGGTCTTCCAGGGCACTGAAATATTGATAGCTATAGGAAAACCGATATCTCCGTGTTGTGGTTATGAGAAGCACTGTTGTATTTACATGAATAATTAGCCCTATTAGCTTATTGTTATAATTTTGAACATTTTTGTTGAAAAATGAATATTGCAAGGAAAGAAATCATGATCTCTCTCTACTGCTGAATGACTTCCTAGGTTCGTTGTGGATTAGAGATGAGAAAGTTAGGTTCTGTAATTATTGAAACTAAATTAGGCTGGAATGAAAAATTTGCAGGCATTTTTGTGGAGGTTAGACCATCTAGCATCGACATTTCTTGTAGAACCTATTTAGCTTTATCCTCACCTTTTTACACATTATTTTTTATAAGATGAGAGTTTGGACTATTGGAATTGGAATTACTCCAATGTAGATGAGGGAAGTTTTGAATTATTTTGTTGAAAATGCCACATATATGATATATAATGTGCACATATCAAGGGCACATAGGGAGATGTATGTTCACTTAGATAATTATTCCCATGAGCCAAAAATGGGTCAGAATAGAGCTCCCCGCTGACATGAGCAAGAAAGGGGAATCCTGTTTGCTTCATTGTTATTAGAACCGAACTAGTGGACCTCTAAAACTAGAAACTGGTGTCAACCAGAAAAAACTGTATGACCGAAAAATACATAAAATATTCAAATTTTGATTAAAAAATAAATATTCATGTACATCCATATGAATCCAAACCATTATACAAAAATATGAAAATTTCTCTCATGTATATAGCTATTAAGGATGCATATAATCAAAATAGAGTGCTAAATACAATCCATATCTGAACCAAAATAGTAAAACCAAAATAGTTTTTCTCAAGGATTTCACCATGCCTTCCTGATTCTTAGCTTTTCTCTGCCATATGCAAGCTTCTAGTTTCAGTTGTTTGACCTGCTCCTCTAGTTCTTTGTTTCTAAGATTGAACTTCTCCATATCTGAATATTTTTCCCTTATTTGCCTCAAGACACTTTCATCAATCATAGAAAGTATAGATAGATGCCTCTGCCTCTTCTCTTTAAGATATTGCCTCAAATGATCCGTCCGTGCCTTCACAAATTGATCAAGCTCTTCTTTATGTTTTTACAACTCTGATGCTATATGCTCTATTAGAAAATGAAGGGTAGACATTGCATCGCCTCTTGTTGCAGATGGTATTGAAGAATTAACTTGTTCATCGTCAAATGCCAGACGGAGACCAGTTGATACAGTACCCATTGAGTGTGGTACATTCCTTGGTCCTGCAGTTGGGGCTTGCTGATAAAGGTTGCACAAATTTATTAACAAGGGTCTCTAATGTTGCAAAGCAATAATATCCACAACCTCCCTTGGTCTCTTTCACGATGGAGGGTCCTCTGGCATATGGAACATTGCTCCATTCTACTGACCATGCACAGAATTAGGCACTGCATTGATATTTAGAAGAGCATAAAATATAATGCATTCATGTTATATGGATTTTGGATATGATAACCTATGGAATGGAAATCCTCATAAGAACACTTTCCATGAGATTAGTTTCTTATCTAACACGGTTTCCAGGGGTGTCCCCAAAGCTTTGGAAACCACTCAGTGCCACCCATTAAATCTTTTGGTGATTCTCAAAAGAAGAGGTTTCACTAATGGAAGCATCGAAAAACGAGAAAGAGACAAATGTAAACCTTATTCTTATGATATTTATTTTATTTTCAAAACCACCCCCTCCCCCAAACTCATGATTTTACAATATTTTCTACTAGAGTTAAGGAGGAAGCAAACAAATGGTAAGCGAACAATGAAGGATGTAGCAAACAGTGGAGTAAATAGTTTCTAATATCACTACATTATATATTATGCATCTACAAATTTGATTCTAATTTCTGGTTCATTGTTTGCAGAATGTCTGCAATTGAATTTGTGATTAAAAGTATGATATTTAATCAATATTTAGAAGGGTGATACTAATATGCATTGATGAATCTTATTGGAAATGTGTATGAAGATATGGTGCAGATATTTCTCATGGTGTTGCAGAGCTTTATGCAGCAGGTGTCTCGTGTATGAATCTAAAACCATCCAACCTTCTTTTGGATGCAAGAGAGTGAGTAGTAGTTCTAATTTTTGTCTTTCAAAATTTTTGAAGAAACCTCAATGCAAAATACCTCTCTCAACCCCGGAGGATGATGTGACAAGGACACATTCATGTGTGGAGTGTACTATGTTGAATCCTCATTATACAACCCCAGAAGCTTGGGAACCACTCAAGAAGTCTTCTTTGAACATTTTTTGGGATGAAGGAAATGTAATTTATTTTGAATCTCATGCCTGGAGTTTTGGTTGCACCTTGGTTGAGATGTGCACTGGAGAAATTCCGTAAGTTATATTGTGTATACCCTTGTGTTTTTATTTGAGAAGTCCAATCTTCAATTCCCTTTTTCTTCTGTAATGTGAAAACATGGTACCCTATATATGAAACACACTTGCTAGATATTTAATGAGATTTTTCATGCAGGTGGAATAACCTAAGTTCAGAGGAGATCTATAGGGCTGTTGTCAAGGCTCAAAGGTAGCCACCTAAATATGCTAGTGTTGTTGGTGTTGGAATCCCAAGAGAGATGTGGAAGATTATTGGTGAATGTTAACAATTTAAGCTTTCAAAGAGACCCAATTTTCATGCAATGTTTCCCATATTTTTACACCATTTGCAGGAGATTCCTCTTAGCCCTCCTGCAAGTCTAGACAATTAAGAATATAGTGGGAAGCTTTATGTTTCTATTTGAAACATAAGGCTTTCTTTGATTAGTTTAATTTTAACTTATGGTATATTTTCTTGATGCAACTGATGTGAAGCGTATTTAGTATGTACATATGTAGTTTTCTCACAGATTTGTTATTTCCTATGTTGCTTGCTAGTTACTATACTGCTAAGATGGCATAATTAAAAACAGTTGTGACTTTCACCATAGAATGTGGAAAATGAGCTGCATGACTTTCCATCAATGTTAAACAAAATAAGTATATTAGTTAGGTGAAGAAATATTTCTTCCATAAATATGATTACTGATTAATGATGGACCAAATTTTACTGGGATATTGTACTATTTTTGTCATGCCCGACTTGAGTACTGTGTAACCACTTTTTGGAAGAGGCATACTTATTTTTGTCAAAAAACTTAATTGTAACAAGATTATCATTATTTTCCATTGAGCTGAGCCTAAGAGTGTGACTGAAATCTATAATTTTTTTGTGGGTAAAAACTCATAGATTTCATGGTTGCTCATGGCAGTGATCCATCAAAAGATTCTGAGACTACATGGATAGAGCCATCTCCTTCATCTATATTGAAATTTGTACAGGATACTAAAATTTTATTCATCATATGGTCTTAGAAGGGGATGTGGAAGGTGTTAGGTGGTTTTCTTTACTCTTCAAATTTTTTTTTGTTTTCATGAATTTTTGTTCCTCACTTATATGGCTATAGTTTTATCTTTGACAAGAAATGAATTTCATTTATGCTATGTAGAGATTTAATTGCAAGAGCTTCATCTGGAAAGACTGGAAACTCAGTTGGCCCCCTAACAATGCTACACACCCTTCTGTAGAGTGTACTTGGGCTGATCCAATCTACTCCTCTAGGCTAGAAAACACCTGAGCTCCAGTCTGCCAGGCTAGCAACAACTCTTGTACATCAGAGTGTTGCACTTCGGCATCATCCTTCATCCAACCTTCAACTACTCTTCATCCTTCAATATATATTGTCTAGGGATACTTTGGGTAGCCAATCTCACTGCCCTCAAACAACCCTATGACACCCAACCATCCACTGCGGAATCTGCCACCACTTGAAGTGCTCTTGGCACTCTTTTCCACTTCACTGCTTGGCGTCCATAGTCAACATCCAAACTAATCTGATCTGGTCACTTCTTGACCCAAAACACCTCCATAAACACTGATGCTACAATACTGTAGTACTGTTGTCCTGGTTAGGGAACTTTGCAGGCTGCACTAACCACTAACTAGCCATTGGACAACCTGCTCCTAGCTACGGCCTAGGCAAGATGAGGTGCCCTATGTATGTGTTGACACATAATCCTATGGGTTGGGTGTGGATATTTAATATTATATAATAAATAATATTAGGAAATAAGGAAGGCCAAGAGTCATTAGGAGATGAATCCCAATAGCCTCACCTCCATGTATAAATACATGTTCAATCTTCATTCAATAACACATTCTGATTTGAGGAGTTACCTCCTGGTTTGACATGGTATTAGAGCCAGTCCCACTATTGGCATTTTTGCTTGTGGTGTAACTCCCTCATTCCTTTGCTCAGTCAGTTTTTTTTGTATATTTCTGCTGCTCCATTAAATTGATGCTATATACAGTTATTCTGCATTTTTTTTATCTCTGCACAGCTCTGACATTTGCAGCTCCTGCAACTCCTGAAGATTCTGCAATTCTGCAGTTCCTGAAATACTACAAATTGCAACCCCTGCACACACCTGCAAATTCGGTTATTAAAGTCCTGCAATTTTAAAATTTCACCTACGCAACCCTGTGCATTCGCCCTCATTTCTCCCTCACCTACCCAACGCACCTCACCATATTTACCCTCTCCCTCACCGCGGTCCTCACCTCTCCCTAAGCTACGCCTCCTCCCTCTCTTTACAGTCTAAAGCCCCTCCTCTTACAGCGCTGCCTGTCGATTTATGCTGCACACAGTCCCAAGCTATTCCATATTCATAATAAAAAGCATCTCTTCCAGTGTTTTCATACATATTCATACGCTACAACATAGTCATATACATACATCCGCCATCGAACATATATTCCCACGCTGACATATCTCCACACAGGTGGTATTCCCTGTGGCCTTTTGGCTCCTATCCTCTAGCGTTGTCCTATTTTATACTACTCTGTCTATATAATACGCCCTCCACATTTTGTCAGATTAAAACGCCACTCCATCCAGCTACTGCATATTCCACTGCACCTGCAATACAGCATTGTCTGCATTATTAAATCTGCCTTTTAATACAACTCTCTTATATATAACTGGTTTACATCACTTCAACGCATGGTATACTTCGCCTCAACACCATAACACCACTCCATTATTCATATATATCTGCCACCGCTATATACATCTCTTCCAGCAATACGCTGTCACACAATATACATCATACTGCCCTCCACTATATAATACCACTATCCCACTATATAGCACCCTCTATCATATAATAGCGTTGTCATATATATCTCCCACCGCTATATACATCTCCTATACGCTGTCACACAATATATATATCGCCTTCTGTCAATTTACAATATGCTGTCTATAATCAATACCGCCCCCCTCCTCCACTTTTTCAATACCATTCATTCATAAAACCTCCTTTTTTCCACATTTTCAATATAGATTCCCATATATTTTTTTTTTCCAAAATATATATATATATATATATATATATATATATATATATATATATATATTTTGGTGCAAGATTCAGTGTTTTTAGCAAAGAGTTTTTGTCTCCTTTAATTGTGAAAATTTTCAAAATTGAAGATATTCTAGCAAAATGTTTCATCTTCAAAAGAATTTTTTTCCAGCAAACTAATGCATTCTCTCATATCTATTGTTGGGGTGGTTCTCTCTGGAAAAGAGAACTATCTTGAATGGTCTCGGAAGATTAAACACACACTCATTTTTAATGAACTGTGGAAAGGAATCTGTGAAGGACAAGAAGGAAATCCACCAGCAAAGCCCACTTCAGACAAAGAGCTCGCCATTTGGGAAAACAAGAATTGCAAGGCCTATGCCTTGATTGCAGCTTTCGTAAATGAAGAGGTGAGTCACCATATTTCATCATTCTCAAATGCCTGTGATGCATTGAGCAAGCTAAAAGAATTCTATGACTCATATTCAGAACTAGAGATTGTTCAATTGATGATTAAGCTGTTCAGTTTTGAAATGAAGAATGATGATCCCCTTGCTTTAGCCTCAGAAGTTATATCTATCATGCATGATATTGACATCACTGGTGTAAAAATTGATATATCTCTCATAGCATATGTTAAGGCATTATATCCGACTTACTCACATTATCTTGAGTCTTTGCAAGCAAGTGGGAACCTTGAGCATATCACCTTTGATACACTTGAGAAAAATTTTGCAGAAAGAGAGAAAGATTTCAGGAAGATGACAATCCCTTCGTATTCTGAAGAGGCTGCATACTTGGCACATAGAGAAAATATTCATGCTCCAGATTCATCCAGAGGAAGAGGTGGCAGAAGAGGAAGAGGAAAAATAAACTTCATAGAAATGGGGGGCAGACAATCTGAAAAATCCAATCTTCATTGCACACGTTGCAATAAAGATGGACATGATGCATCCAAATGCAGAACACCTTGGGAGAAAATTGAGCAGCAAAGAAATCAAGAAAAAGGTAAAACTAATGACAAAGACAAATGTAAAGCACCTGAATCCGCTCATTATGTTCTAGCACATTGTAACAATGGAGTAACTGAAGACTTGTTTGATGTTTCATTTACTTCATGGAGAGATGATTGGTTGCTAGATCTAGAAGCAACATGTCACATGACATTTAGAAAATATTTTTTTGAAGAATTCACTGACAAAGTTGATGGAGCAGTATATTTCGCAGATAAATCCAAACTCAAGCCATCAGGGCTTGGTACAGTCAGGCTTAAACTGCCTGGTCTTCCAGATCATATTCTACATGAGGTTCTATACCTCCCTGAGTTGAGGAGAAACTTGTTGTCCCTGGTCCAAATCCGCCAGCAAGGACACTCCATTCACTTGTTTTATTGCAAGGTAGAGGTCAAAAAAGCATCAGATCACTCACTTGTCATGGAGGGAATAGAAGAAGGGAGACTATTGAAGCTGAAAGGTTCATCTGCTCATGCTCAAAACTTTGCATTTAGTTCACATCATGATGAAGGTACATTCCCATCAAGTCTTTTATGGCATGCTATATTTGGACACTTAAACTATGAAAGACTTCATTTTTTGAATAAAAATGGTGTTAATGGACTACCTACAATTCCTAGAAAACCTAAGGAATGTGATGCTTGTATTCTAGGAAAGCATAGCAAACAGCCATTTCATGATTCACACTCCAGAGCACATAGAAAAATTGAGCTTGTTCATTCAGATTTATGTGGCCCTATGTCTATTGCTTTTGAAAATGGAAATAAATACATGATGACATTTATTGATGACTACACCATAATGTGTTGGATTTACTTATTAAAGAACAAGTCTGATGCTTTTCAAACATTCAAGAATTTTCATGCATTGATTGAAAATCATGCACAAACACATATTGGCTCTCTACGTACTGATAATGGAAAAGAATACACTGCAAAAGAATTTGAAAATTATCTTCGTCAACATGGAATCAAACATCAAACAACTGTGCCATATAATCCCCAACAGAACGCTATAGCTGAAAGAATGAACAGAATTATTTTAAATATGTTTCGCTCCATGTTATTTTTCAAGAATGTAAAATTGATGTTTTGGGCTCATGCAGTTCTATGTGTTGTTTACATAAAGAATAGGTGTCCTTCAAGTTCAATTAGAAACAAAACTCCTTTTGAAATGTGGCATGGCCACATTCCTTCGGTAAAGCATTTCAGGGTCTTTGGGTCCACCTGTTATGCCTTGATACCCAAGGGTCAAAGGAACAAACTTGGTGCTAGAAGTCGAAAAAGTATCTTCTTGGGGTACTCCAATACCTCCAAAGGATATCGTCTCTATGATGAAGCAAATAATAATTTTGTAATAGCAAGAGATGTCATATTCCTTGAATCTTCCAAGAGTGACAAGGTTGTTAAGAGGCAACTTGATCGCCTGGATAGATTCACACATGCAAAGTCTTTCCAAGAATTTGATAATGAGATTCCACATCTTGAAGGGGGGATTCCTATATTGAATCAAACTGTGGAATCTTGTCCTGAAGCACTCTCTCCCCCACATGAAGAAACAACCACGGATGACACATTGGATGATGTGATTGACAGAATTGGGAGATTGAATCTTGAATCAATCCCAACTCAGTCAAATGACCAGCCTGGGCCATCTCAGAAAGGTCCTCCCAAATGGTTGACAAAGACACTGGAGAATGTTCATCCTGATGAGGTTGGAAAAACAGGAACAAGAAGTTCCACTCAACAAATCGAAGGTGATGTAGATAATTCTGATTCCCCTATTGATATGGATATTTCTTATAACTGTGAATTGAGTTTGTCTACAGATCATGAACCAACTTCCTTCAAAGAAGCCGCTTCTCATGATGAATGGAAAGAAGCGATGTAGAAGGAGTATGATGCCTTGATAAAGAATGGCACTTGGAAGCTGGTTGATCCGCCTTTGGGAACGAAACCAATTGGCTGTAAGTGGGTCTACAAGAACAAGTACAAAGCAGACAACTCACTTGACAAGCACAAGGCCAGGCTTGTGGCAAAAGGTTTTGCACAAAAGGAAGGAATCGATTATGAAGAAACTTTTGCTCCCATAGCAAAATGGACCACCATCCGGACTCTCTTTGCCCTAGCAGCTCAGAATGGATGGAAAGTCCATCAGATGGATGTAAAAACAGCTTTTTTGAATGGAGATCTAAAGGAGAAAGTTTATATGTCCCAGCCAGAAGGATTTGTTGTAAAGGTTCTAGAACACAAAGTTTGCAAGATTATAAAATCCTTGTATGGCCTCAAGCAAGCACCACGAGCCTGGTATGAGAAATTAACCGAGCATCTTCTGAAACTTGACTTCAAACATTTTGATCTTGATGATGCAACTTTGTTTGTTAAGAAAGTTGGAAAAAAAGTTGTATATCTTGTGCTATATGTAGATGATCTTTTGATAACAGGGAACAATGAGAGCTATATTGCATCCATGAAGAAAGAATTGAAGAAAGGTTTTGAAATGAATGATTTGGGTCATGTTCATTACTATCTGGGTATTGAAGTAATTCAACATCCTAAATTTATATTTCTTTCTCAAAAGAAGTACATTGGAGATCTCTTGAACAAGTTTGGCATGGATGAATGTAATTCCTTAACCACTCCAATGGAACAAAACTTGAAGCTCACATCTATTGAAGGGAATGAATTTGAGGATGCAACTAAGTATAGACAGCTTATAGGAAGTCTTAACTATCTGACCACCACCAGACCTGACATTTCATTTGCTGTTGGAATCCTCTCAAGGTTCATGAAAAAACCTTGTGAAGGACATTGGTATGCTGCAAAAAGAGTGTTAAGGTACTTGAAGGGGACTTAAGACTTTGGACTCAAATATACACAGGTAGGCGACTTCAGCTTGATCGGATACTCTGATTCAGACTTTGATGGCGACAAAGAAACAGGGGTGTCTACTACAGGTTACACCATGAGTCTTGGATCAAGAGCTGTCTCATGGAGATCACGCAAACAGTTAGTTCCAGCAGATTCCACAACCGAGGCAGAATATGTGGCAGCAACTGAAGCAACAAAAGAAATTGTGTGGCTCTGGAAAATCTTGGAAGATTTGCAGATGAAACAAATGTATTCCACACCACTCATGACCAACAACACTTCTACAATAAAGTTGGCCAAGAACCCAAAGTTCCATGATCGAACAAAGAACATCAATACAAAATACCATCTAATTCGACATCATGTTCAGGCCAAAACCATCCATCTACATCATTGTTCCACTAATGAGCAAACAGCTGATATCTTCACCAAAGCACTTGGAAGATAAAAGTTTGAAAAGTTCAGATCGATGCTTGGGCTCACCAAAATCCCTTCGGATTAAAGGGGGGAATGTTGACACCTAATCCTATGGGTTGGGTGTGGATATTTAATATTTTATAATAAATAATATTAGGAAATAAGGAAGGCCAAGTGTCATTGGGAGATGAATCCCAATAGCCTCACCTCCATGTATAAATACATGCTCATTCTTCATTCAATAACACATTCTGATTTGAGGAGTTACCTCCTAGTTTGACAGTATGGGCTGTTGTTGTGGGCATGTGGCAGCCTTTTAAGACTCCACAATGGCCTGTTTGGAGTAGCTAGGAATATGGCCTACCACAGTCCACTGCGGCTCCCTTACAACATACCCAATCCACCTTCCTTCTCCACATGCAGCCCTCAAAACAAAGCGCAAAGAGCTCCTCTTCTAGTGGCCTTTGTTCCAGCAAGTCCGAGCTTGGGACAGACCCTAAATGAGGTGTAAATAGACCTAGAAGAGGCACGCTATACCTACAACAACTTGGCCTCTCCTCTACGCAGATAAGCCTCCTCCACACTATCGCAATATGCTCCTTACAAGGCCTCTTCCAACTGCAGCTAAACCCAAACAAATTTAGAGATGTACTTGCCCAATTATGATGCTCAAACAATACTAACTCGTCTTCCTTTTATAGACAAGTCATCCTCCACGAAATCATGATGAAGAGACACCTCCAAATTCTTTCAAGTCGGCCTACTTGACGAATTAATAATTATGTCATCTTCAAAAATTCATATCTCCCAAAAAACAACTTAGAATCAGACAATTCTTGATGCGTTAGAATCGTATTGCCGAACACTGTCATCCTCATTCATCACATTCTGTGTCTTCTTCTTGGTTTCCCCCCAAAATTCTATGGGTGCCAAAACCCCACATTTGGGTTCCAAGCCCACAAATTTCCTTTGTGGCACTTTGTCCTCCAAACCCTGAACCCATGGGCTTGGAGTAACTCCAAAGCTACACAATTCAATGCTCCCTCTCAGTGAGGGAGGTACCTCCACACCAAAGAAGTACTTCATCTTCATCATCACTACTCGTAACACTTGCCCAAATCCTATTGCTCACAATTCCAGCATCCCTGTAGCATGCACTATGCTTTTCTCGAAAGTGTCATTGTTACTGGAAGCCTTCTGCTTCTTCTTCTACTCTTGAATCACTTTCTAATATCGACACCATACCTTCTTGCTGGATGTGGAATCACCCTTACTCCGCGTTGACCAAGTTCTCTTCTTGGGTTGTAGAGTCTCCTCTAATCTGCAAAATCCCTCTAGAACTCGACTCCCTTTGAACCTCTGGAACTTGAACCTTCTTGGAAAAGTGTACCTTCTTCTCAGGAACCTATACCTTCTCCTCTGAAACCTGCACCTGCTGCTGCTTTTATGGAACCTGTACTTGTCCCTGCTTCTTCCCATGATCCTCAGGCTTGGTCGTTAACTTGTAGAGACCATGATCCCTGACTCCAAGAACAATCCCATCATAATTAGAGACTCTAGGCTCGAGTTTTTTCTTCCCATCCTGGAACAAGACCTCAAACCCCTTCCTCTCCATCATTGAGACAAATATCACACTATATCTAAGTCCTGGTACAAACAATACATCCTGGACCCGCATCATACATCCTCTCTCCATCTTGAATGGCACCACCCCTGATCCTTAGATCTCCAACTGACTCTTGTTTCCCAACACCATGTGCAACTTCGAGTCCCATTCAACAAGAGTCTCAAATAAATCGTGTGATCCATTCATATGCTTTGTCACACCATTGTCCATGTACCATCCATCCTCTCGGATAGTACCCTGCAAGAAATGAGAACTCATAGCAATGTCTTCTTCTTCTTCTTCTTCCAATCTTCTATTGAGCTCATAATTCTCTGTTTTATTGGCAAGAAAATTAGCCTTCTTCCCTTTCTTCTTTACTCTCTCCTTTTCTTTCTTTGGAAAATTCGAAGAAAATAACCCATTTCACCACAGTGAAAACACTTGATTTTACTAAAGTCCTTCTTTTGCTTACCCTTCATTCTGTTTGCAAGTTCCACGTCCTCATCTTCCTTCTTGGAAGAATGAAGATCCTCGTCTTGCAATTCTTCCTGAATGAAGTCGTCCCACAATCTATTCTAGTCTAGCAACTTCTCTTGGGAAATGATTCCTTTGATGAAATGTTTCCATTTTGAGGTGAACCCTTTCAAGGCAATCCTCACCATCTCTTCATCTAAAAATTTGACCCCAACGACAACAATTTCATCTCGAACCTGAGACAACCTCGTCAGATACGAAGTTCACCCTGTATCATCTTGGTGGACTTAAACTTATCCTTCACTACTAGCACCTAGTTCTCGTTCTTGTTTTGGAAGAAATTCTGAAAATTCATTGACATCTCATGTGCATTGTTCTTCCCGGACACATGCAGTATCAAGGAATCCTTCACATTGTCAAGGATGATCAACCTTTCCTTTGTATCCAAATCTTCTCATACATCCAACTCCTTAGGGTCTGTTGGTTTCTCGATTTCCTTCTTGACAAACTCCGACATCCTGTTGACCTACAAGACCAGCTTGATCATTTCCTTCCAAGGAGTATAGTTGGACAACCCTTCCAACCTATCTTCATACCAGATACTTTTTTGAAAATTTGACATTGTAGTGACTTCTTTAACTCGCAATGCAAACAAATCCCTCTCATGTTGTACTTCGCTGCGCAAAATATGATTTACTAGCTTCCAAAGTAGTTCAGATATGTTCTAATACCATGTTGAATTTCCGTGACCTTTGATCTAGGTTAGAGTCTTAAATCACATTAGCTACCAAACCAAGAATCTCAGCCATAAACTACTTTGCACGATGGAAAATATAAAGCAGTAAATCACATATGCACAATAGACATAGTTTTAAACAAAATTGTATAATATTTTACAATCCCCAATATTCATTATATTAAATCAAATATGAATAAGCAACAGTCTATGGTAAACAAGATACACTGAAAAACTCAATGTCATATCTCGTCCTATAGGTCCTTCGCTTTCGTAATGCTCATTAGTAGTGCCTTAGGCCATCAAGGCATCTACACATCGAGACTCCAGGAGAGTTGTCCCCTACCACTGCTGCACATCCTTATGTAGAGTGAACTTGGCCTGATCCAATCCATTCCTCTAGGTTGGCCAACACCCGAGCTCCAATCTGCTAGGCTAGCAACAACTCTTACACATCAGAGTGTTGCACTTTGGCCCTGTCCTTCACCCAACCTTCAACTGCTCTTCGTCCTTCAAGATATATTTTCTAGGGCTACTTTAGGTAGCCAATATCGCTACCCTCCAATGGCTATATGATGCCCAACCATCCACTGCAGATTCTGCCACCACTTCAAGTGCTCTCGACACCCTTGTCCACTTCATTACTTGGCTTCCACAGTCAACAACCAAACTAATATGATCCGGTCACTTCTTGACCCAATAAACCTCCACAAACACTGTTGTTGCAATACTGTAGTACTGATGTCTTGGTTAGGGCACTTTGTAGGCTGCAACAGCCACTAACCAGCCACTGGAAAACCTCCTTCTAGCTGCAACCTAGGTAAGACAAGGTGCCCTATGTATGGGTTGTTGTTGTGGGCATGTGGCAACCTTTAAAGACTCCACGCTAGCCTATTTTGAGTGGCTAGGCTTGAAGCCTACCACAATCCACTATGGCTCCCTTACATCATACCCAATCCACCTTCCTTCTCCATGTGCAGCCCTCAAAAAAGTCCGTAAACAGCTCCTATTCTTGCGGCCTCTATTCCAGCAAGTCCGAGCTTGGGACAGACCTTAAATGAGGCCTAAAAAAAACCTAGAAGAGGAACGTTGTACCTAAAACAACTCGACCTCTCCTCTATGCAAATAAGCCTCCTCCACGTTGTCCTAATTAACTACTTACAAGGCCTCTTCCAACTGTTGCTAAACCCAAACAAATTCAGAGATGTACTTGCCCAATTCGGATGCTCAAAAAATAATAACTCATCCTCCTTTTATAGACAAGTTATCCTCCATGAAATCATGATGAAGAGACATCTCCAAATTCCTTCAAGTCAGCCTACTTAACGAATTAATAATTATGTCATCTTCAAAAAATTATATCTCCCAAACGAAAACTCAGAATCAAACGATTTTCGATGCGTTAGAATCATATCGCCGAGCAATATCATCCTTGTCCATCATATGTCATGTATTCTTCTGGGTTGTGTCCCAAAACTCATTGGGTGCCAAAATCCCACACTTGGGTTCTAAGCCCACAAGCTGCCCTTATGGCACTTTGTTCTCCAAACCCCAAACCCTTGGGCTTGAAGTACCTCCCAAGCTACATAATTCAACACTAACCACCTGATGCCTCTGGCACTGCAGATACTATGGATCTGACGACTAGAAGGTCATTGCGTTAACCACTAAAGAGGTGCTAAGTCCTTCAGCTAAATTTAGAAAGGAGGTCCTATTGTTTCTATCAACTAAGCTTATGCTTGGAAGTAAGTTATTATATGCAAGATTAGCTTAGAATGTTATGGAAGGTGAATGAGTGTGTATTTAGGTGAGATTACTCAAATGTACTTGGTTAGGATTTGCTTTAAGATATCAAGTACTTTACAATGCTTATAAAGGGTAATCTCAACAACAAGACAAGTTTCAATTTAACAAGTGACAGTCATAAACAAGAGATGTTAATGATACAATTACTCAATAACTACAAGATGCAAGATAATAAATGCTAGGTTTAAATAACAATTTAGAGCACTTGACTTCTTAGAAAAATTAGCCATTGATTATTAAACAATAAGAAATCTTCGAAGATGTTTCAACCAATGTTTTAAAATTCGGCCAAGTTACCCGAGCCAACCCCCCGATTGGGTCAGCTCGGTACAAAAACTGGGCAAAAAGCCGATTTGTTACCAAACCAATCGAGTCGGTCACTAACTCGGCTAGTTTGGTAACAAACCGGCTGGCTCAATAGAGTCCGTCTTGGCTCTGCCGAGCCAGTCAAACTCGACTGCGACCCACCAAAATGACGAATTTCAGACCCCAAACTAGATTTAAGTTGGCTTTTGGGTTTTTGGTATGCCGTCTAACCCGTCCAAAATCTATAAAAGCTACCCAACCCCTCTCATTTCCTCACAACTACCTCATTGCATTAGTGTGAGCATTTTTGAGGAATTTGAGAAGGTGGAGTTGGTTTTTGGAGCAACATTAAGGAGTCTCTTGGGAAATCTTTGGAGAAATAGTGAGGAGATTCTTGGGTAGTCATTGGAGAAACATTGAGGAGTTGGTTTGTTGTAGTGTCTCTTATATGTAACTATTTTTCCCTCAACCCACTTTTCATAACTTCCATAACCATTAGGTAGGGACATGCAAATTCAAACATTTTTTTCTTGTTTAGTAAAATATTGTCAAGACTTTAATTTATTGAAAGTTGTATAATTTACAATCTATAAAGTTTCAAGATATAATTTTTAAAAGTATAATTTTTTAAAGGGTGGTTGCTCAATGGAAGAGCACCTGCTTTACAAGTAGGAGGTTGGTGGTTCAATTCCATTGTGCCTTGATATTCACATGGAATGGAAACGATTAGTTTTTGGTGACGGAGGCTCTTATGACCATCACCAATGAGCTTATGGTGACATTTTTTGACCCTCACCAAAATATGAAATGGTGACGGTCGATGAACGCCGCCATATATACACATCAATAGTGACGACCATGAAGGTTCCATCACCATAAATCGTTTTTGTTGATATGAAATGGTGAGAGTCATTGTTTTTCATTATAGTGAGTATTCGTGATGGACCTTGATGTCACCAATGAGTTTATGGTGACAGTTAATGAATGTCGCCATATATATGCACCAATAGTAACGGCCATGAAAGGTCCATCACAAAAAATCGTTGTTGTTCATATGAAATGGTGACGGTCACTATCTATCATTATAATCAATATTCATGACAGACCTTGAATGTCACCACAATACATACTTTCGGTGATGCCACCTTTAGTGACGTTCAGTTTTTTGGTGACGAAGGCTATTGTCCATCACCATTGCTCATATGAAATGGTGACGGTCACTATCCGTCACTATAAATCATTATTGGTGATGGACCTTAAATGTCACCACAACACGTATACTTTCGATGATGCCACCTTTGGTGACATTCAATTTTTGGTGATGAAGACTCTTTAGACCCTCACCAATGAGCTTATGGTCACCATTTTCGCCCCTCACCAATGTCCTTTTTTCTTGTAGTGGATCTGTTTCAAAATATTTCTTCGATTTGAGAGATTGCAACATTGGTTTGACTTTGGCTTTGTTTGTTTTGAGTTGATTGAAGTTATTACGCTTCAACTCTCGCATTAACATTGTTGAACTAGTGTTTTGGTTTGTTTTTCATGTTATTTAGTGCACTATTTGCTCTATTACATTGAAAAAAAAAAAAAAGTATTTGCATTCTTGTTTGCATTGTGGAATTGAAGGTCTTTCGCATATCTAGCATTTGGCATTCTAGGAAAGACTTATCATTTTCATTATCTTGCATCGGATACTGTAGTGGATGTTTCTGCGTGTTCTTGTTATTTGCAGTCGCTTGAAAACTCTTAACTTTCTCGTAGTTAGCTTTTCAATGAACAAAATGGTATTTTTTGGCATGTAGCTTGCATTTAGGGATTTTTGAGATCCAACATTCAGTAGGACCTTGGAATTAAAACGTAAATACAAGGTCAACTTAAAATTTACTCAATTAACCTAAGGAAACATTGAAACCTAACGAAACATCTAGTGGTCTAAGTTAGAGACGTGTTCTGACATCTTTAAACCTAGCAGCTGTCGCTCACCATCTAGCTTCAGACAACACTAGTACGGACTTGTGCTCCCCGTACCATCGAGTATACAAAGGGAGACCCCTCTAGGTTGCAATCCTTTTTTCCGTAGGAAGCCAAGTTTACCACCTTATAACCATGATACACTGAACATAGCATTCGGGGAGACTACTTGCACATACGTCAAGTCCTTGGTCATTCTTCTTTCATTTTATCACCAAGGTGTATATGGCAGTTCAAAAAAACTTGGTACACCCTTCTACCTAGACTACGTGAGCAGTCATTTTCGATCTTTACTGACTCCATAAATTTGATAAGATCATCGAGCACTTGTCGTTTCATGCTCGCTGAAAATTGAAAGTGACTAGAGTCATCTTTTGCTTGTTTCTTGACTCTTAAAACATGAAAAAATGAAATTTTGGTTTCAATGTGGTAAAATAAACTACCTACGATTACATGCCCATTAAATTTTGATTGCTTGGCCTGTTGTTGTTTTCCTTGGTTTTGTATCCAAGAGTCTTCGCTCTCGATCTCTTTTCTGTAATATTCCTACTTAGCCTGAGCTAAGAGGAATATACATTTTTTTTTTCATTTTTTGTTGCATGAATAAATGAATAGAGGACATGTAAAACTCCTAAAAAGAATGAATAAATCAATGGCCATATGAACAAGGATAAATCTGGGCCATGTAAAAAAATCACTGGCAAGTGTGAAAGTGGTTTGAGCTATGAGATTGGGTCAACCTTGACCAAATCTACAGCATTGTCTAGATACAATGTACCTCATGAAGGGACAACGCAGTTCTAGAAGGAGGCCCCTCATGTGAAAGGAGCTAACTCATCAATGTGATTTAGGCTTTGTCAAGGCTTTCATCTTATAAAAGGAAGGGGAATGAAACAAGAGAGGGTTTTTTATTATGCTTATTTTCTGAGTATCTTGTCTGTTTAGACAAATACCATCCTTTGTTGTTTAGCCGAGGATAGTGCTGCTTAGCACTTGTGGATTCCTGTGCAAAGATTATATCTCTTCCCTTGACGATTTCTTGGAGGATTCTTACTGATTTTGTCCACTATCAGGCATTTGGCCAAGCTCTACTTCGAACTGCAATGCAGATCTAGTAATGGTTTGGTTGCTATTGTAAGTTGTAGCAAGTGGAAACACTAGATATGCTCAGATCTAGACTTTACTAGTGCCTTTTCTCAGTGAGTGTGTCTCTTAACCTCCTGGAAGAGTGCATTAGATGTGGAGCTTCAGATTTGTATCTTGGCATCAGACCAACATAGTTATTCAAGCTACAACGTAGTTTCCCTTCAGGGACTGCATTATTTTCAGTGGAGGTCTTGCAGGGTGTTTTGATCCCATTTTTTATGAGAGATCTTTGGTGTTGGGCTTTGCCTTTCACTTTGGTGATCCATGGATTAGCTTGCTGATCCATGTTCTGTATAAATCTGATATGTTTATAATGTAAAATAATCTTCAGAAATTTCTGAATAATATTGCAGATTTGCTACTCAAAACTCATATCTACTCTTTGTATTGCATGATTTGGTCAAAATCCCAAGGGGATCTTGTAATAGAGCCTTTCTAGTGTACATATATGAAATGGATCTGATATTTTGTAAATAGATATGCTCTAGATCTGAAGTGTAATTTTCATCTGCTGCAGCTCCTTTAAATAACGTTGTTAATCCATTTTGCATTATATATATGTGTTTCAGCCTTCTTTTCAGAAGATTTCCTTCTCTCTTGTCTTCTGTATTCTGTTGTTTAATGTAAGAGCATCAATATAAATATTATTTGCTACTGTATATTAAAAATTTGATCTTATTTTATGGCCTCCTGCTCAATCTTTCCAAGACTTCATTATTTCTTAAGCAGTTTATAGTACATAGTTGCAGCTCCTCTCTTTGGGGGTTTTCTAGGTAGACTAGGTGGTGGGAGATCTGTTTACCACACCTAGTTTGATTTTTTTTTTCTCTCCTATTGGATCTAGACCCCAGATCTATTGGTTTAAGGGATCTAGGAGCTATAAACTCATTTATGTGTATAGATTTCCCAAAAGTGTGTTATTTCAGCAGGCAATGTTGTGCAATCCCATTTTTGGATGTTACAATGGTATCAAAGCTCCTTTCTTGGCACAGCCTATGATTTCATTAGAGAACCATAGCCATGTTGAATTCAGAAGAATATGAGCCTCTTACTAAGAGGGAGAAGATGTATCAGAACATAAGCCATAAGAATTTTTGTTATACCAATGATGATCAAGACAAGGGTAAAGCCCCTGAAACTAGAAGTGATAAAGAAGGAGAAGAGTTTGCAAGAACTCTTTTGGTAGCTATGAAAGATATTTTTAGAGAGATAAAAGAGATGAGAATGGATAGAATGAGGGAATATCTTAGGATATCTCATCCTGAGGAAAGCTCTAGCATGTCTCAGCACTGGATTGGTCAACCAGTGAACCAACCACAAGCTCCACAAGCTCCATAATGCTCCACTATGCCTACCTTATTGGCTATGGAGAGTGAAGGACCACAAGAGTAAGCATCCCTTGAAGACTACTTTGTGGAATATGAATCTTAGAATCAAAGATTCAAGGACCACTTGATTTTTCAAGAGTTTTGTCGTCTCAAGGAAAAAAGAAGACTAAGGCATCAGTATAGAGATGGTGGGTTCTTCCATAATCATGATAGACATCACTCTATGGGTAGATTATTTTTTCCCAAGTTTGATGGGTCATCCACAAGTTCTGCCAAGGCATGGGTATAAAATCTGGACATCTACTTCCAGTTGAGAAAAGTCCCTAAGATTGAAGCCATATAGATTGCAGTGCTACACTTTGAAGGTGAAGCACACAATTGGTGGTTCCATGGGTTGTCTACATTGGGCCATGCCAATGTGACTGCCTATTCTGAATTCACTAGAAGACTGGTGGAGAGGTTTGACAGAAAGGATTTAGAAGCACCTTTCATGAGCCTTGCAAAGTTAAAGAAATCCGGGAATGCAGAAAATTATATCTCTATGTTTCTGAGATTATCTGTTATGGTTCCTGATCTGTCTGCAACAAGAAGGGTGTACATGTTCATCGATGGCTTAGATGAACCTTTGCATGGGTTGGTTAAATCTACCAAGCCCATCACTTTGCATTATGCCATTGAGAGGGCTAGAGACCTCCAAGACGCCTTTCCAAAAGCAAAGGCAACTTTCCAGAGCAAGGCCCCTCAACTTTCTAAAGTGAAGGAAGAGAAATTTGCTCCTTCCAAGGAGAGATCATTCAAGAAGCCTCTTGATATTGAAGTCAAGAGGGAGCTGAGAAAGAAGAGACTATGTTTCACTTGCCAAGAGTCATGGGCACCTGGACATAGATGTGCTGCTGGGAAAGCACACTAGATAGAAGCTTCTCAGATTTTGAAGAGGAAGATGAAGATTATGAACCAAGAAGGAGTCACAACGCTGATAATGTTGAGAGAGATACAACACCATCTGAATATGGGGATGGAGCCTTTTCTCCAGTAGGAGGAACTCTTGCATCTTTGAGAGGAGTAACCTAAGTACTTGACCCTAAGAGTACAAGGTTCAATCATGAATCAGAGGGTATCTATACTGACTGACAGTGGGGCAACCCACAACTTTATTGATGCTCATCTTGTGCAAAGGAGATAAATACCCACTAATAATTTTAAGGGATTCTCTGTTTTGGTCCCAGGAGATAGGACAATGCAATGCATGCACTATGTCCCATCACTTTCAGTTACTATGGGGTCCTACACTTTGGTGGATCACTTTTTTGTAGTTTAAATACCAGCCACCAATTTCATTTTAGGTGTCCGATGGTTGATTACATTGGGGAAAGTCACCACTGATTGGAAGGCTCTGCAGATGGAGTGGGTGGACATGAAGAGTGGTAAACCTCAAATGATCCAAGGCATGCATACTTACCCTTCACCTAGCACTTCCACCCAAACAAAAGAGATGAATTTGTGAAGTAGAAGCAAGGATATCATAGTCCCTTCTCTTATGTTCATGAGAATTCTGCATGGGACATTCCTATCTAGTGGAAAACCACCTGGGAGGCCGCCATATTCAGATCTTGTGGAGAAGGTCTCACAAAGTGCTACTCCAAACTTAGATCCAAAGGGGATTGGGGCAATGGAAGACCAAGCTACAGCACTGGGAGGCTTGGGATAGCTCAAGAGTAAGGGGGATCTTCTCCCTTCATCACTATCACCCCCTCTCATTTCTAGATCTGCACTGAGGGAGGAGGAGAATGGGAGGATCAACCTTCCAAAACACATCTTTGGCATGAGAAATGTTAGAGAAGAGATCAGCAACATGACAGGCACTTCCATGGAGGCATCATTAGTGTTTTCTTTGTTTAGCAGTGTGGATCTATATTGGAAATACCAACTGCTTGTAGAGTATTCCAAAGATCTCCACACCTGTATGATACTAGATGACCTTCAGCAAGAAGAGGGCTACTTAGTCCAAGGAGGAGTCATCTACTTTCATGGTAGGATCTTCCTATCTAGAGCTTCCAAGATCAAGAAGAAGATACTACAAGGGGCAAACAAAGAATTCTTTCTCAGCCATATGCAATCCTTGAAGATCTACACCTTGATCATGAGGAGCTTTGATTGGGAAGAGATGAGAGAGGATTTACATCAACACTTTCAAGAGTGTATTAGCTATGAGGAATTGGGACAGCCAATGGAATCCTTGCAAGAATCATTTCAGCCAGTTCTTCCTTCTTTTGAGAGAAGGGAAATGCCCATGCACAACTTCATGTGTATGAGGAACTATGATGGTAAAGGATATGATCATGCAAAGCAAGTTTTATTTTCTGATCTATCACATTCTTTTACCATGTTTTTGCAGGTTATGACTCCTAAAGGAAGTGAGAGATCATGTGGATCTCATGGATTTTGGAGGGCCAATAGTAATTATGAACTTGGCCACTCCCTTGTTGTGCAAGGGGAGATTCCTTTTCATGATGGGTGATTCCTAATGGCACCAAACATATCTGACATATTCAGCTATGTTAAGATGACTCATGCAGCAAATGTGTGATGGGAATGCCACTTTCCACACCTTGATCGGATGTAGGCAAGAGATGCACTGCACTGGCATCACATATGGGACTTTGACCCACCTCCTCAAGCTCAAATTTCTATTTGCATATATGTCGTTTTGCTTCCATACTTGGATGACGTAGTTGTACTATTTATGGGATTGTATGGAGGGAGGATGGGTAGTTTGTATGTGTCACATGGGATGGAACTTCTCTATGTACTTCATGCTACATGTTTTAGGGAATTTATTTCTCCAGCCATTTTTATTTCTGCTGATTTTTTCACTCCTTGTGGGATGGACTATGCACATCTTATGATAACCTTGGAGGAACAATTCATGATGTGTTGCCTTGGTGAAAACTTGGCTAATGAGGAGGACTTGATCCTTGATGGTGTCGCTAATGGAGGAAGGGAAGTACTGAAACACTCACCTTATCATTTTCTTGAGGAAAAGCAACATTTTGGAGGGGAGGAATATAATATTCCTACTTAGCATGAGCTAAGAGGAATATACATTTTTGTTTCATTTTTTGTTGCATGAATAAATAAATAAAGGAGGACATGTAAAACTCCTAAAAAGAATGAATAAATCAATTCCCATATGAACAAGGATAAATTTGGGCCATGTAAACAAATCACTTGCATGTGTGAAAGGGGTTTGAGCTATGAGACTGGGTCAACCTTGACGAAATCTACAATGCTATCTAGATACAATGTACCTCATGAAGTGATAGAACAGTTATAGAAGGAGACCCCTCATGTGAAAGGAGCTAACTCATCATGGTGGTTTAGGGTTTTTCAAGGCTTTAATCTTATAAAACTAAGGGGAAGGAAACAAGAGAGGGTTGTTGATTATGCTTATTTTCTAAGTATCTTATCTATTTAGAAAAATACCATCCTATGATGTTTAGCTGAGGATAGTGCTGCTTAGCACTTGTGGATTCCTGTGTAGGGATTATATCTCTTCCCTTGAGGATTTCTAGGAGGATTCTTGCTAATTTTTTCCACTATCAGGAATTTTTCCAAGCTCTACTTCCAGCTACAACACAGATCTAGTGAGGGTTTGGTTTCTTTTGCAAGCTGTAGCAAGTGGAAATACTAGATCTGCTCAGATCTAGACTTTAATAGTGCCTCTTCTCAGTAAGTGTGTCTTTTAACCTCTTGGAAGAGTGCATTAGCTATGGAGCTTCAGATTTGTATCTTTGCACTAGGCCAACTTAGTTATTCAAGCTACAGTGCAGTTTCCCTTGAGGGACTGCTCTATTTTCAGTGGAGGTCTTGCAGGGTGTTTTGATCCCATTTTTTATGAGAGATGTCTGGTGCTGGGCTTTGCCTTTCAATTTGGTGATCCATGGATTAGCTTTCTGATCCATGTTTTGTATAGATCTGATTTGTTTCTAATGTAAAATAATCTTCAACAATTTCTGAATAATATTGCAGATCTGCTACTTAACTTAGATCTACTCTTTGTATTGCATGATTTGGTCAAAACCCCAAGGGGATCTTGTAATAGAGCCTTTCTAGTGTACAGATCCGAAATGGATCTAATATTTTGTACATATATCTAAATTGTAACATTCAGCTATTACATCTCCTTTAAATAATGTTGTTAAGCCATTTTTCAATATATATATATGTGTTGCAGCCTTCTTTTTTGAAGATTTCCTTCTCTCTTGTCTTCTGTATTCTACTGTATAATGTAAGAGCATCAATATAAATCTGATTTGATGTTGTATATTCAAAATTGGATATTATTTGATGGCCTCCTGGTCATGCTTTCCAAGACTGCATTATTTCTGAAGCATTTTGTAGTACATAGCTGCAGCTCCTCTCTTTGGGGGTTTTCTAGCTAGACTAGGTGGTGGGAGATCTGTTTACCACACCTAGTTTGATTTGTTTGTGCTCTCCTGTTGGATGTAGACCCTAGATCTATTGATATAAGGGATCTAGGAGCTGTAAAATCATTTCTATGCACATTTTTCCCAGAAGTGTGTTATTTCAGCAAGCACTTCTGTGCAATCCCATTTTGGGATATTACATTTTCCATTTCTAGTGTGCTACAGTCACAGTGGTGGAACCATCAGTTTCGTCTAGTGGTAGTCCTTTCTTGAACAATTCATCTGAAACTTATCAAACCTCTAGGTCTTTCGAGCTTCAACAACCTATTCTCCCATCAGAGTACCCCTTTGGAGAACCAGTTGAGTTCAATTGGCCTCTTTCAAATCCTTGGTTTGGGTTTGGGGTTAGGGAAAAATTTCCCCCTCTTACCTCGAGATCGCTAGTTTTTGTTGCTATCATACCTCCTATTCCCCGTAGTCTTTTACAAGATCTCATGGTAGATTCAGACATGGACTCTTCTGGTCCTATTAGCATTGACGGGATTGCTGTTTTTGATGAATAATACCAACTTTTTCTAGAAAAAATCCCTCAAGATTCTGCTCAATCTTCACCATCGGTGTCACTTCCAACCAGATATAGGACTTTGGGTGAGATGATGGCCGGTATTGCCTCCATGGTAGCATCAAATCCATCAAGGGGTCTGGTCCTTTCATCATTAGGGATGTCACTAATGACACCTGTCTTATCGACACCTTTTTTTACATCTTTCCCAACTAGGCCTACTATTTGCATGGCTACGTTAGCACTGGTTGTCACCACTCAGTCATCAGGGGCTTTGCCTTCGGTAGAAACTTCAATTTCCATGGCAACCCCTGATGCCCTATCTTTTGAGGAGCATCGACTGGCTACTCAGCAGCAGAGCTACCAAAATTACCAGTCCCTTCAGGATTCTAGTGAGCCTTATCTTTCTCATTATGACACGGTTGGTACCCCCATTTATACACTTCTGTTTCATTATGATCAGTATGGAAACCCTATCCGTCGGAAATAATGGGGAGGGGGGGTGAATCAGTATTCCTTTCAATTAGAGCATTAGTTAATCTTCAATTATTATCAATGTTCGTACAATGATAACAGCAAACAAGAGGAACACAAATGCACATAGTTTTTAAGGTGGAAACCCACTCCAGGACAAAAACCACCTAATTCTTTTCTAATAATTCTTTAATATTCAATTCCAATTGAAAATAAAGCTCCAACTTCCTATAATCTAGAAAAGCATTATTCTCCAGCTCCCACTGGATGGATGCTCCAATGCCTGAGATTCTTCAGTAGTCAACTAAACGATGCCCCAACACCCAATGAGCTACAACTCACCCTAGCGCCACCCTACCACCCTGTAGAAGAATAAAATAAGAATGGACTCTCGTACCAGGGAAAATGGTCCACTTTACAATGATATAGAAGAAGAATATATAATAGAACATAACCCCAAATTTGACACAACTACCTAATGATGATCCTAGACCTCCCAACAATTCCTCTTCAACCTTTGGCAGATAGACACTAGTACAATTTTTACAATAATGTATTTACAATGAATTAGTACAATGATAACTTTACAATGATTGTATGCAGTGCTGCCCACTTGAAGACTTCATATGATGAACTTATTGTTGCTGTTATGCACCTTGGTTGCTGCTCTTGTCATGCTACCCTCTGCTCCACCTTGCTTTGCTTTGCTATTTTAGAAATTCTGGTCCTTTGCCACCCTTGACAACACATGATCTAGCTTTTTCTTGCCTTCTAGGAGCTCAATATTGAATCTGGTGTGTCTCTGTTATTTCATATCCTCAATATTGGATTTTAAGTCCTGTCATATTCCTCTGAGTCTTCTTTCCAATTCCACAGGTCTAACCCAATTTTGATCCTTCAAGAGAGAGTTATACCCAATCTCTCACAATGCCCTAATTATGGATTGTTTCATAAAAGCGCACCTGTATGGAGTGCCACGTGTCTTTCTTAATTTGGCTTTGAAATTGATTGAGTGAAAAATACAGACTATTCACTATCTACCACCTTTTATGGAATTCCAATCTGATACTCAGAGAGAGCGTTATGACGAATTTACCAAGCTCACTTATTTGAGATGAATTTCAGGAGCCTGCAAAAACCCTGACTTACATAGATCATATCTCCAAAAATATTGTGCACCTTACTCTGAAATTTTCATAAAATCTTCCTCAAGATTTCAGCTTTGCCTCATAAAAATTTCAGGCTCTGAACCTACATAGAAAATAATTTAGAGAAAAAATTCCACAATGACCTATTTTAGATGGCAAAATCCCTTGCCTAGGGAGGATATGAAGATCATAATTTATATAAATTCTTAAGTTGAGAGGGGCTTCAACAAGTGAACGTGGGAGGGATTTTAGGAGCTTGAAAAATATTAATTATGACTTTTCAATGACCCATGCCCCAACCCCATGGGGTTTTAGCCCACTAACTGGGGGTACAAACTTCAAACATGAATATCTCTCAAACCGTGAAGAATTACATGGCGTGCCATATATCAACGAAAACATATCGACAAGTAGAAACCATAAAAAGAATTATTGGCCCAGAGTATATTAATTTGGTAGGTCAAAATTCCTATGAAATATTGGGTTAGCCACTGGTGCTTCTTGGGCTTACATCAGTGACAACCGTTGATCAATAATCTCCACCTTTGGCATTGATGGAAACAAAAATTCTCCCCGTGCGATCATGACACCTTTTCCTACAACATTATATCCCCCTTTGAAATCAATTGGAAAGGGTAACTCCCCCTGAAACACAACCATCCTGCGGACCTGTACAAACTTCCACTCCACCTGACACACAACCATCCTGTGGACCTGTACACAGTTCCACTCCCCCTTTATATTCTGAATAAGGAAAATCTAATGAGAACTTGGGAGAATCCCAAGCTTCTGGTGAAGATATTCCAATGCTTCACGAGTACTCTCACGATCATCAACACTTCCTGCCCAATCTACCTCTGTAAAGGAATGAATAATGAGATTGTTACCCTTGGGATACCACAAGCCATATTTTGTTGTTCCCTTTAGATATCGAAGAATTATTTTGATGGAAATAATATGTGATTCTTTTGGTGCTGCTAGGAATCTTGCTACTTGTCCAACTGCTTGCATAACATTTGGCTGGGAGGCTGTCATGGAAAATTTTAGAGGCGAATATTCGCAGGTGGGCTAATTTTCTATGGTTTTTCCAAAAAAAAGATTTGCCAATTTCCATTTTTTTATAAAAATGATTTGCCCAAATTTTACAATATAAAATTATTTTACGTTAAAAATTGCCAACATTATATAGACAATATATATAATATCATTATAATTTCAATAATTTTTCAAATATATCAATAAATTTTTTATAGTTTTCATATTATGGACTAGTGAGATTCGCCAATTTTTTAAACTTCAAGATAATTTTCATCCTTAAAATTATCCCTGGAGGCTGTTATATATGGAAGACTACCAATCATAAATCTGTACAACCTTTGATCCACATCCTTAGATGAGTCGTCTATGCTCATTTTGCAACCTGTTACCATTGGAGTAAGGATGGGTTTGCAATCTTCCATTTTAAATTTATCGAGCATTTCCTTAATGTACTTAGCTTGACATATAAATATTCCTTTCTCTTGCTGAGATATTTGAAGCCCTAAGAAGTATGTCAGGTCACCAAGTAAAGACACCTCGAAATCACTTTGCACCTTTGTAGCAAATTTCTTACTTAGTCAATCATCATTTCTACCAAATATCATATCATACTCTTTAGCTATTATACATGCTTTAGTTTCTTCATCCAGAACATATATGTCATTTGGAGCTCGACTTTCTATAGCCACAATTTCACCATACATGCCTTTCCCAATTTCAAATTTTGTGGAGTTGAATAGTATTGTGTGTCCTTGATCACACATTTGTCCAACACTGAGCAGATTGTGATTCATGTTTTCAACCAATAGAACATTCTTGGCTAGAGCATCTTTTCTTCCGAGAGTGACACTACCTGATCCTGTAACATTTGAAGATCCATAATTTCCAAAGGAAATGGTTCCATCCTTCTCCTCTTTAAGAGATACAAATTTATTTCTATCTCCATTCATATGCGTTGAGCAACCGCTATCAACATATCACACATCTTTGTTGTTTTGAGCCTTGATAGCAAGAGCACAATTATCAATCTTTTTCTTCTTCCATGTTCGTTCGTTCTGTGGCTTCGAAGATTCTTTTGGAGGATTTTCAAGTCTGCGTTTTTTGCCTATGTATCCAAAGTTTTGATATTTTTAACATTCAATATTATTTCTTAAATGTTCAAATCTATTGATGTTTCGTTGAGCCCTGGGAGGTTCATATTTGACAGATCTCTTGTAATTGTATTCGTTCCTAGGGTATGTGCGACATTCTACATCTTTATGACCAAATTTTCCACATGAATAATAGTAGCCATAAAAAATATATTGGTACCTCGATGAAAATTTTTGTCGAGGAATTGTCTTCCAAGGCTGTTCTTGTGAATCTTGTCCAGTGAAATCTACATGCATGTCACGTCTCCTAGGTTCATTTTATTTTGTTGTAGAAGGTTCTTCTTCTTCTTATTTGTAACCAATGAGTTTTGTCTTTCTAAGATCGTTGATTGTTGATGAGTTCTTCTAATGCCCTTGAGCTGTTTGAATAGTTTTGGATAGTTTTTCCTTTCTTCACTTCCTCACATAGCAAGAATAATTCGGCTTCTAATTATTCCCTTTCTTGGTTGCTTTCTTCAACTTCAATTTTGAGACCTTGAACTTGTTCCTCAAGAGTATTGGAACGGATCTTCTCTGCCTTGAGATCTTTTATAAGCTTTATTGCTTCCTTATAAAATTCTTCTATGGTCATTCTTTCTTCTTCATTATTTGATACATCTTGTTTATTGTGTTTGGGTTTATTATGCTTGGCCATAAACAATACTCTCTCATTGGCTTCTTCTTCACTATCATTGTCTTCATCGAATGATGAGCTATCTTCCTTAGAGAGAAAGTTCCTTTTGGATCCTTGCTTGTTGAATTTCTTAAAGCCTTTCTTTCCTTTTGAGTTTCCATCACTTTTGTTTGGACATTTTGCTACAAAATGCCCAACCTCATTACAACTGAAGCATATCAATGGAAGTTTACCTTTGAATTTTCCCTTACCAATTTTTATTTTTCTCGTGAACTAAGCATATTCTTCATCTAAAAGACCTTCTTCATCATCTCCCTTATCTTCACACTTGCACGTGCATGTCTTTTCAATTAAAGGTTGTTTATCCTGATTGGTTTTCATAGATGCAACGAACATAGTTTCTAGATGTGAAGTGCCCTCTTCTTCATCAAGTCTCGTTCCAGATGCTAAGAGAACTCTATGTAATTCCTATTTGCTGATTTTGTCCAGATTTGTACTGTATTCTAAGACCGATACCTTTGGGTTGAATCTCCCTAGTAACGTTCTAAGAATCTTTCGTATAATAGTCTTCTCGTCAACTGGCTCTCCCAATCCTTCCAGAGTATTGGTTATTTCATCAACGTATTAGAAGTATGCAGCAATGTTGCAATCTTCTTTCATTCTGAGTTGCTCAAATTTTGCTCTATCGATTTGAAGATTTTCTTCTTTGACATTTGAGTCACCTGCATATATATTCTCAAGCTTGTGCCATACATTTTTGGTAGTTTTAAAACCCACCACCTTATGATAAACAGATTCAATAAGTCCACTCATAATAATATTCTTTTATTTTGCATCATGTACCAAATTCTTCTTACCTTGTTCATTTGTGGTTGATGTAAATCCATTTTGAACAGTGTCCCATACTTTGTAAACTTGAGCCAAGAGATAGACCTCCATTCTTCCTTTCCAGGGTGCATAATTACTTTCATTGAATAAAGGTACACCATTTTTGGTATGCTCCATGACCTCCTTCTAGTTGTTAAACTGATATTGAAGGAACCAATCTCTGATACCAATTGTTGGAAATACTGAGAGGGGGGTGGGGGGGGGGGGGGGGTGTGAATGATCAGTATTCCTTTCAATTAGAGCATTATTTAATCTTCAATTATTATCAGTGTTTGTACAATGATAGCAGCAAACAAAAGGAACACAAATGCACACAGTTTTTTAAGGTGGAAACCCACTCTGGGACAAAAACCACCTAATGTTTTTCTAATAATTCTTTAATATTTAACTCTAATTGAAAATAAAGCTCCAACTTCCTAGAATCGAGAAAAGCATTCTTCTCTAGCTCCCACTGGATGGATTCTCCAACACCCAAGATTCTTTAGTGGTCAGGCGAATGGATGCTCCAACACCCAATGAGCTACAACTCACCCTAGCACCACCCTACCACCCTATAGAAGAATAAAATAAGAATGGAATCCCGTACTAGGGAAAATGGTCCACTTTACAATGATATAGAATGATGTAGAAGAAGAAGATATACTATACCATAACCCCAACTTTGACACAACCACCTAATGATGATCCTAGACCTCCCAACACTGCCTCTTCAACCCTTGGTAGATAGACACTAGTATAATTTTTACAATAATGTATTTACAATGACTTAGTACAATCATACATTTACAATGATTGTATGAGGTCACCTTGTAAAGACTGTATGATGAACTTCTTTGCCCATTTGTTATGCCTTGGTTGCTTCTCTTTTATGTACCCTCTCTTGCACCTTTCTTTGCTTTGCTACCTTAGAAAGTACGGTCCCTTTGCAACCCTTGACCACACATGATCTAACTTTTTCTTTCCTTCTAGGAGCTCAATATTGAATCTGGTGTATCTCTGTCATTTCAGATTCTCAATATCTGATTTTCGGTCCTATAGTATTCCTCTGAGTCATATTTCCAATGCCATAGGTCTGACCCAATTTGGATTCTTGAGGTTATGTCAATCTCTCGGGATACCCTAGTGTAAGGTGACACCAGTAGCTTTGCTTGTACGCCATGCCATGTGTGAATTTTTATTCATTTGACTATGAAATCGATAGAGAAAAAACTATAGACTGTGCATTTTCTGCTAATTTTTATGGAATTCCAATCCGATACTCAGAGAGAGCGTTATGACGAATTTACTAAGGTCACTTATTTGAGATGAATTTCAGGAGCCTGCAAAAACCCTAAATTCCATAGATCATATGTCAAAAATATTGTGCACCTTGCTCTAAAATTTTCACGACGACCTCCTCAAGCTTTTAGCTTCACCCTCATAAACATTTTCAGCCACGAACCTTTGTGAAAATAATTTAAAGCGAAAATTCCCGATGACTGTTTGAAGGAGAAATCCCTTGCATAAGGAGGAAATGAAGATCACAATTTATATAAATGCTTAGGTTGAGAGGGGCTTCAACAAGTGAACGTGGGAGGGATTTTAGGAGCTTAAAAAATATTAATTATGACTTTTCAACGACCCATGCCCCAACCCCATGGGGTTTTAGCCCACTAACTAGGAGTACAAACTTCAAACATGAATATCTCTCAAGCCGTGAAGAATTACATGGTGTGCCATATATCAACGAAAACATCTTGACAATCAGAAACCATCAAAAGAATTATTGACCCATAGTATATTAATTTGGTAGGTCAAAATTCCCATGCAATATTGGGTTAGCCCTTGGTGCTGCTTGGGTTGACATCAGCAGCAGCAGCTGATCAACCCTATCTATTTGCCTTCTCCTGAAGCTTATCAGTTCCTTTCTAGTTTTAGACCTACCTTGCCTGTGCAACCTTCTAACCAACAAGGACAACCCTTTCAAGGACAACCTTAAGTTCATCAAGGGTATGCTTACGACCCACAAGGACAACCCTTTCAAGGAAAACCTTCGGTTCAGCAAGGGTATGCTTACGACCCGCAAGGACAACCCTTTCAGGGACAACCTTTGGCCCAGCAAGGATTATTTTATGGTCCGAAAGGACAGTCTTACAATCCACAAGGCCAACCTTTAAAATTTCAGCCTGTGATCCAACCTGGGCAACCCCAAGGACCTGTTGGGAAACTGATATATCAACCAAGGCCTTCATACGGTACTGGGGGGAAAATTTATCCATCTCAAGGACAACCTTTCGTGCAACCACAACATCCATACCTCCCCATTGGTCTAAATGTTACATATCCAGGGCCATATTAGTGGTCTGCTACGAATCGCTTCGCCCATAAAGCCATCGAGCCAGCACCACTGCTGCCGAGCAGCAGTGGCCCCCATCGATGGGGTCAACTTTGATCTCTTGACACTTTGCGCAGACAATTCACCTTGCTCGACCCACGCTCTACTCTACACCACGGTTGGGTCGACTATGCCCAGGTTATCACGTCAACGGAGCCTAATTATTAGTAGCTCGTTTGACCCCAAGGCACCTATTACCTATGAGGTCAATATCGACCAGTTCACAATGCACCTCAAGGTTCTGCTTATTACCCTCAAGCACCAGGCTATAATTACATTCCATAGAAAAATATTTATACTGCTCAATCAGGACCCTCATATACTCAGAATCAATATCTTGGTCTCCAACCTTCGTATCCTGGTCCTCAGCTGCCATATTAGTCAAATTATCTGGATTATACCCCTTATGGTCCGAATCCTTCGGGACAGAACCAATGGGGGTAGAGTTACACTCAACTAGGATAGAATGTGGGTACTTCTCCTTATCGAGGACCTGTTATGCCTTTCAACCCTCAATTAACCTTTCTCGCCACATTGGAATTACTAGATGTGTCCAAATTAACGAATGATCCAATCCTTCATAATCTGTATTGACCTTCAGTTCCAACCAAGGTTCCTGGTGATTGCACCAAGTTTGAGAGCAAGGCTGGAGAAGACCCCCAAGCACATGTCATGATATACCATTTATGGTGTTCTTTGAATTCTTGGGTGGATGACTCTATTCGACTCTGTCTTTTCCAGGGAACTCTCACTAGAGCTGCTACTAAGTGGTACATCGAGTTGTCTCGCGGTATCTTTAAATATTTCAACTCTCTTTCTATGGAGTTCCTTACTCATTTCCAGTTACTGGTTCATTATGAAGCCAGGACGCATCTTCTAACATCCTTGAGACAAGACTGGGCTACCCATATCATGGACCACATTCATGAACGGAGACATCGTCTTCATCTGATCAAATTCAAAATTCCTGATCAGCTTCTTACCCATTGGTTCACCACCTCTTTTGTCAATCAGATTGCAAAAGATATAGCCATGGGGGAATGTGTTACCGAGGAACATGCCATTGCTCATGCCCGGTGCAACGGTTAGTGTATTCTCAATCGAGGGCATTTGTATGATGTCTTGTTAATACCTTGCAACACAGGACCTCCTAAGCACTAGCCACCCCATCTGTTGACGACGTTATTGGTTCCATGTCTCAGACTTCACGTAAGTCTCCCTCTTCCAATACTGGGAAGCAAAAATCAAATTCTTCCAATGATTCTACTCCTCAGCCTACTCCAGATTTTGGTAAAACCTCGGAGGTAAATGCCGTTCAGCCCAATCCTGCGGTTAAGACATCCAGGGGGAAAAAGAAGGGCAAAGGCAAGGCCAAATCTGATGCCCCAAAACCAGATTCGTCTAAACCTCGTGCTGATGATGGTTCATAGCGCAAGCCGAAGTACCCTTGTCTGATTTGTGATGAGGAACACTACACTAAGGATTGTCCTAGATGAGCTGAAGTTAGTAAATTTCTCAAAGGCACTAAGGGAACTCTGGTTGTCCTCAAAGAACGTTTTCCATCTCATCAAACATAGATGGTCGAGCAACCTGCGCCATCTGCACCGTTTGGCTCTCAAGTGTTCATGATGAACGGTTCTGCACCCGTTTCCATCACTACTTGGTCCAAAGATTATACTGGATCAGGCTCGGCAGCCGGGAAAGAAATCGTTGATGGTCCTCCTCCCCCACCTGCCTCCGATCCTCTTGAAACTGAAAGGCCCAGTGTTGAACCCATTGTACGGCCACCTTCTAAAGGTGTTCTCTAGAAATATTCTTATAATCCTAATGCCTCTGCTACTCAGTATTACAGTATTGTTGAGGATTTGGCACAGGCGCCATCCGCGATGTCCGCGTTATAAGTTCTTCAGAGTTATCCGTCTCAACGGAAAGCGTTATTATCTGCGATCGGCGGGATTGATCCTGCTGATTCTATCCTTCTCTCTTTCAACTTAGAGAATTTCATCCCCCGACTTCCGCACTAGATTGTACTTGTCATACAAGTTGGCATTAACGGTCTCAATATCCATATAGTTGTTGTGGATGAAGGTTCATCCACCTGTGTCATGTCAACTGCTTGCTGGAAGGATATTAGCTCTCCAGCCCTAACTTCGTCACCCAATGCCCTTGAGGCATTTGATGGAAGGGAATCAAAACCCTTGGGTGTTCTCGCCAGCTTGCCGATCACGTTACAAGGAAAAACAGTCAATTTCAAAGAGAAGTAGTTGATGCTAAACTCAATTAAAATCTTCTACTCGGTCACAGTTGGACTCACGCTATGCTGTGTGCTCCGTCCACCCTCTTTCGTCTTCTAAAGTTTCCACATGAGGGAAAAATCGTTATTGTCGACTAGTTGTCGTTCTTTACCTTGTCTTCTGAGAACAACGTTCCATACGTGGATCAGATTCCTTCTCCCCTCGACAGCATAGCGCTGGGTCTTTTCAAAGACCTGCCCTCATGGTATATTTCCCCTTCCGCCACCAAAAGCCATTCAAGTTAATATGATCTCTTGGTGAGATGACCCGTGGATTGTCCCTTTACCTGAATAGGTTGATTCATTTAGGGATTCGATGCCACTTAGTCCAATTGAAATCAATTATTGCGAGCTCGTAGCTGCATCAGATTTTTCCCCTTCTAAAGATGCTCCTTTGAGCATGTCTCTCGACGTTTATTCTCAATCCCCCTGGCTCGGTGATACAGATTTGCCCAATCCTTTGAAAGAAGTGTTTATATCCAATGAGGCTATCGTGGAAACCATGTCTCTCGAAGACCTCCCATGGAGCGATGGGCATCATCATTCCTTGTTTATGCCCGGCCTTGGGGCAATGTCTAACTTTCTTGAGCGTTTTGCCTCTCCAGTTCCTTCTCCGCCACTTCAAATGCCTATCTTGACTCATGAAGTCTTCATTGAAGGTAACTTGAGTAAAATCACCCAGATAATGCCTATTGACATTTCCATGAAACCGGGAATTGTCGGGAACATCCATGTCAGAGTCACTTGTTCTTCCGATGAAGTCCAAGTGTACACTAGCCTCTTTCGCAAATTTCGTGATGTTTTCGCCTGGTCTTACGAAGAGATGCCTGGAATCAATCTCAGTATTGTGGTGCACAAGATTCCCACCTACCCCAGTGCAAAGCCTATTCGCTAGCATCTTCATCCAGTGCATCCTCAGAAAGTCACCACCATAAAAGCTGAAGTTGAAAAACTTCTCAAAGTGAGTTTCATTTATCCAATTCCTCTGATAGAGTGGGTTTCTAATATTGTTCCTATAGATAAGAAGCAGGGAAAAATTTGCGCCTGTGTTGAATATCGTGATATTAATCGGACCTGCCCTAAGGATAACTATCCCACCCCTTTCATTGATCAGATGATTGACTATTGTGCAGGGAGTGATATTTTTTATGTTATGGACGGATTCTCTGGCTATAATCAGATCAATATTCTCTCGTCCGATCAACACAAGACTTCTTTTATCTATCCTTGGGGAATGTTCGCGTATAAGAAACTCCCTTTCAGCTTGAAAAACACTGGGGCTACGTTCCATCATGCGATGTATTATACCTTTCATGATATTCGTCATATTGTTCAACTATACCTGGATGACCTTCTGGCTCATTCAGCTATGTGAAAATACCATCCAGAACATCTCTCCCAGGTCTTTCTTCACTGTAGACACTACAACATTCGGCTCAATCCACATAAATGCATTTTCTGCATCGAATTCGATATACTGTTAGGATTTATCATATCCAAAGACAGAAATCGCCTTGATCCACTTAAGGTTGAGGCTATTTTTAATCTCCCCTCTCCATCCTTGTTACACCAACTCCAAAGTCTCCAAGGGAAAGCCAATTTCTTACATCGTTTTATCTCGAACTATGCTAAAGTAGCCAAAGGGTTCACGTGAATTTTAAAACAAGATGTCCCTTTTTGCTGGGATGAGATTGCTCAGCAATATTTTGATATGATTAAGATGTTGCTTGTCAACACTCATCTATTACGTCCTCCAGAATATCATCATGATTTCACCCTATATCTAGCTACCGCCTTTAGTACGATCGCCATGTTTTTGTTTCAAGATGATGATGACGGTAACGAACATGTTATTTATTATTTGTCTCGAAACCTTCTCGACCATGAAGTGCGTTATGCACACATTGAGAAGTTAGCACTAGCTGTGGTCCAGGTCATCCAACGTTTTCATCATTATATCCTTTTACGGACTGTAACCGTGATTTCTGATTGTAGCCCCATGACCTATATTCTATCTCGATAGTTTCTAGGGGGCAAGTACTCAGAGTGGATCGTTATCCTCCAAGAGTTTTATTTGGAATTAAATACCGCCAAATCAAAGAAATCACTCATTTTTTCTAACCTAATTTGTTCACTCCCCGCCGACTCTGCCCCTTATTATTTCGAGGATCATATTCCAGATGAAACTCTTTTCTTGATTAGCACCCTAGATCCATGGTAAAATGATATAATCATGTACCTCTTGACTTCTAATTTTAGGTATGAGTTGACGAAAAATGCCCGATGCCGCATTCAGCATTAGTCACAACCTTATCGTATTGTCGAAGATACGCTTTATCGTGTTGGAGTTAATTCTGTGCTCCACTGATGTCTGGCCCTCGAGGAAGCTGAGAAAGTTTTGAATGATTTCCACAGTGGTGCCTATGGTGGTCACATGTCCGGTTATTCCACTGCACAGAAGATCCTTTGTGTTGGCTATTTTTGGTCATCCATTTTTAAAGACTGCATTGTTACAATATGCAAATGTCATGCTTGCCAAATATATCAACATAAGATGCATGTGCCACATGCTCCCTTACACCCTGTCATTATCGTTGGTCCTTTTTCCAAATGGGGCATCGATTTTATGACGTGTAACCCTCGCTCGGCCGAGGGGAATGCCTATATCATCATCGTCGTCGATTATTTTATGAAATGGGCCGAAGCAATGCCTACACTGGCTGCGGATGTTAAGATAGTAGAACAATTTGTATTCAATCATATTATTGATTGGTTTTGTGTCCCTCAAGCCATCATTACCAATCATGGTTCACATTCTCCAAACTACATTATGGCGAAGTTGACGTCTAAGTTGGGTCTGCGCCACGACAGCTCGACGCCGTATTACCCTCAAGCTAACGGCTAGGTTGAAGCCCTAAACAAATTTCTCATTACGATGCTTCAACGAAAAATTGGGATCCATGAATCAAATTGGCATCTTATGTAGTTTTCAGCTCTATGGGCTTACCAAACGTCGATTAAGAGTGCAACCGGATTCACCCTATTTCAGTTGGTGTACGGTCTGGAAGCTACTCTTCTGATTGAGAGTGAAATTCATTCACCTAAATAAGTTGTGGAATTATTTCCTAATACTTCACCTAAGGAAGAGTGTCTCCTCTATTTAGAGAGATTGGATGAAACTCATTGCTTAGCTACTTTGGTCATCGAAGCACAAAATAAGTGAGTCAAAGCTCACTTTGACCAAACAGTTTCCCCTCGTTCTTTTATTGAAGGTGACCTCGTTCTCCTGTATGTCCAAGCTCATGATAAGCTGGGGGTAGGTAAATTCCAACCCATGTTGCATGGGCCCTACGTCATCAAACGTGTGTTACAGAATGGGGCTTATGAGCTTATCGATTATGAAGGTCATCTCTTAGCACAACCCATAAATGGGTCGTATCTGAAAAAGTATTATGTTTGAGTCATCCATGCATGATATGTGTACATAGGTGATTTATTCATTTTTGTGCATATTTAGGTTTGATGTGATTTATAAGATTTTTTCTGCTTATTTGGTCTTGCTGGTTTTGCAGATGTATATTACCCCTTATGTCGGTTTTGCGGATGGTGCTTCCCGCAGTACCAGGAGCTTGTCTTCGGCAGCCTGGGTAATTTATAATCCTGCTGGTGATTTGATTAACCTATAAGGTATTTTTCTAGGACAAACTGCAAAAAATGTCGTTGAATATAGTGCTATTGTGGAACTATTAACCGAGGCAGTTAACCTTGCATACGCACATTGCTTGTAAATCTATATTCGCAGCTTCTTGTTCTTCAACTTAATGGTCATTATTCGGTCCGAAACCCATGCATCTTGAGATTGTATTTACTTATTCATTTGCTTAAAATAAATTTTGGTTTCATCACATATCAACATATACCAAGACGAATTAATACATTAACTGATGCAGTGGCTAACATTGTATTCGATAGACATTCACACAATTTATAAAACATCATTATAAGTAAATAGACCCATATAGGATATATATATATATATATATATATATATATATATATATATATATATATATATATATATATATATGTCGGTGTTTACTGACATGTGCATCATAAAAACCCAAAAATATATATGCATGTTTCAGTTACATCTCGAGACAACATCTCTCTCAAAAATATGTGGATATGACTCAGCACCCCTACAATATGCCTCTATTAGGCACGAGGAACATCATCTAGATGAGCATAGTCTGGGATCCCACGCGTGATCCCCTCCATATTTTGTACTATCTCCTCCTCGCCGCCATCACCATGCGGATCGAAATTGCGAGGAGTTTGCCTTGCTATCGGCGACATATCTACAAGCCTCTCTAGGCCAACATCTGAATACATATAAGATTAACTCTCAGAACATGCATATATACCAAAAAATCATAAACCCAGGAAAATAAAAGATGAGTCTCACCTAGCTCTTCATCCCAATCATCTCCCTCCGGAAGTGGGAGGTCTGGATCATCGGTGAAGTTTGTACCAGAGTAAGGCTATTCCTCCACGACAATCAGCTGTTGACGGAGCCAATAAAAATAATCTGGCCTCCAGGACATCTATTTCCCACCCCCTGCTCTAGGCATCAGCATAGCCCATTGAGCCATCTGTGGTTCTCTGGGTGGTGGCATCGGGACAATGACTTCCTGACGCTGGAATATCGGTAGTCGTTCCAAGAAGAATGATACCAAAATGGATCCATACCCAAACTACTTTAGTTTGGTCTTCTTGTACTTGGTTAGTTGTCACTTGATGTTAATAGCCATGACCTCTACCCAGTTGTAGAGAGTCAAGGTCAGGTAGTCTACGGCAAGAAGCAGTAATGGCTTTGTGGCCTCATGCGGTGCTTGCGATCCTGTAGCCCACGTGATAGTGTGCAACACTACTTTTAGTGCCAGATCTGGGATGGTTTGGATGTCAACCTTACCACTCCATGTTCCTTTGCGTGCCCCTTGACACACTTTGTTGATCACCATCCCTATACTCTCACTAGAGGGATGGGTACCAGTCAGCATAGGGACTGCACCCCTCTGCGACAATCCTGTGATAAAATAGACATCATAAACTTCATGTTCAAGTTCCTGATCTTGAAGAACAAACTTTTCTTGATCCTCGTCCCAAATGCTTATCAAATATTGAAGCAATTTCGGCTGAGCTTGGAGGCACAGTGTTAGGAAGAATTTCTTTAGCCCACAATCTCTGAGGGCATTCATGCACCATTCATTCTCCATGGCAAGTTCATCCTCCTCATTGTGTTCTCTCTCTTTCCACTCAATCACCATTCTTTTTTCTTGGTACCTACACATTGTTCATATGAGCTTTGTTAGTCTACTTAGGCATCAAAATTTGCAAGCAATTGACTTCATTTTTCTCAAATTTATGCGGATTTTTGGGTTGCGTGGTTGGCGCAACTGTTTCGCAAACAGTCGCGCCAATGGGTGTGCCGTATGTGTAAAAAAGGAGTGATTGGCATGGGTTCGTGCCTGAAACTTGCGTCAACCACGATGCCCTAGTTTTGAAAAATCCTTCCCTAAAGGATTCAAAATGACAAATGAAGGTAATGAAATTTAGCTTAAAGATCGCAAATGTTTTTGGCTCTTACCTGAGACTGACGGAATCAAGATTGGTTCATTGGATCGCTCACAATTGTCGCTAGAAGATCGCAAGGCAAATGGGTCATTGTTGTTCCACAAAGAGGTAAAAGTGAAAAGTAAATAATTTTTACCACTTATGGTATTTTATAACTTTTCAAAAACTTAAATTAGGTTTTAAAACATATTTTTCGATTATTTTATCATATTATTTTCAAGGAATAAATTTTACACATGTCTTTCTGTGTAGCAACAGGTTTTCACATGATTATGATGAAGAAATGAGTTGTATTTTATACCTTTTCGGACTCAATAAAACACAAAAAAGTCACTACTAGAGTCACCTTTCAGCTCTTTTCTGACTCTCTAAAACTAAAAATATTATCGAGATGCTTGTTGTTTTTAACTCTTTAAATGGTTGCCAAACAATATCTACCCAGTATATGTTTACCCCTTTTTCGGGCTAGGATAGATTATTTACGAAAAAGGAATACCTTAGCCTATCATGACTAAGAGGTTCTCTCAGATATTGTTTTCTACCTTTTTAGATCTGAGAGACTATTTATGAAAAGGGCCTTTCTAGAGTTTTATTTTCCACTTTATTTTCAAACTCTCTAAACATGAAAAGATGTCGAGTTCTCCCTTTGTCAGACTCATTAAAAAATGATGACATCAGACTCCGTCGTTATGACGTTACTCGAGTTCCTCCTTCCTAGGGCTCGTAAAATGAACTAGGTTGGATTTTTCCGAAGGAAAAACTTATATCGCAAGCATATTTTATCCCCTTCAAGCTTGTTTACAAAAATAATTAGGGTACTTACCAGAAATGGTGGGGGAAAATGGAGCCGGAATTTAGTCGGTAGTATGTCACTCTTGAACATGGCACTTGGTTGCATTCGTGTCGGGTTGGGGACATCTCACTTCATCATTTGTTTGCCTCCATGGGTTTGGTTAATCTCTTTTGACTACTCATCTACTCTTTGTCATGTCACCATGACCTCAGATCCCTTGATGTCAAATACTTTCAAATCCAGTGTCGTGCCGCCGATATGTTCAAGAGAATTTTTGCCTCTGCAATTCTCAACCTCCCTCTGATTCTACATTGGTCTTGATTAACAAATCATCATATTCTTCTATCTCATGTCGATGATGTGGGAAACATCATGGCCCTCCTTTGACCAGATCACTTCCTGTCGATTTCAGCTCATTTTTCGGGAAGCTGATCTAGAGACTCCCTTCGGGTACCCTGAATCCTACATGCCTTAATGGCAGGTTTTTTGCATCTATCGCAAGGTTTACATCATTGGCCTTCGATCAGATTATTTTGCGGGTGTTCGACACCAGATCACTATTTACATTCTGCATATTATACCTTCTGTACCTTGAGATCCATTGTCATTATTGGTGGTTTCTCTCAACTCTGTTAACAGATTTCATTATTGGCTAGTAATCAGATGATGTTCCTACATGTTTGAATTCAACTCGTCTATTCGCATGCTTGAACTTGTACTTTGTTCGGGTCAGGATGGAGTGCAAGACCTTGGGTTTTGTCTAATTAAATCTAGTCTACGGGTTCTTTGTGGATTACTATGACTTATTAAATGACTCTTCTGATTGGATGGATGCGTCCATACCTCGGATCTCACTTTCTCTGTTATGGATGGCTACGCCCATGCCACATATCATGTATCAGAGATATCAGTTGTATTTGTACTTGCAGGTTTTCTGATAGTAGTTTTTGGGTCGAATGCGTTCTCTTAAAGAATTTCACCCCTCCTTCTCTCTCGAACATCATGCTTTAGGGGGCATCTATTATACAAAATTTTTCCACCATCTCCGCAATCCCTCATCTCGCATATTGGAGGATCATCCTCGTGACTTGTGAACAGTTTCATACTCTGCAAACACCTTCTTTGCATCAACATCATTTCTCCTGTTGGACATTTCCTCAAAAAAGCACACAAAACCTATGTTTTGGCCTTGGTGCAGATAGTCAGTTCATCCCTCTCACCGATGTGGAACATTTGCACTAGAACCCATGCCACCTGGCACTTTGTCTCAGTGTAGCCCCCGCGCCAAGCTGTTTTAGGAATTTTTTTTAAAAATTAGAGGTGGAAGTTACCTTCTAACTACCTTAGGGATGAGTCACTGAAAGTGGTTAAGTTGATGAGCCATGGGTCTCTCTTTTTAGGTAGTGGTTTTTACCTCCCATGGAACACTCCCTGAGGATAGGATTCTGTTCCATGATTATAGGGATCCTAACCTCTCCCTCTCCCTATATATAAATAGGCCTTCTCCCTTTATGAAAGCTAGCTGAAGAAATAGCCAAGTAGCTGAACAGATAGCCAAGGAGCCGAACTTGGAGAAGAATACTATAGCTGAGTAATTTCTATTGAGAAGGTAGAACCAAGGAGAATTCCGTAGAGAGTCCCATCTAAATTCTCAATTAGCCTTTATGAGACACACTCCGCTTGAACCCTGCTGGAGGAGATCACAATGCCGAAGCTTGGTTGTACTCTTCATTCCAATTATTAATATACTTGACTATGGTGTTGGTTCCATAATTATGTTATGTTGTTTATGTAATGCAATTGATTTAGTCCTCTTCGACTGACTGATAGCTACAAATGTGAATTAGTATGTTTTATATTGTTGTTGTTTCTTGTGTGTGTGCAGGTGTCCAAGCGTGAAAGCGAGTGGATCGTGATCTGTCAAACCAAGAGCGAGGAGTGAGCCACTCTTTTCGATGACAACAACAACGTAGGATCTCCGCTAAGTCATTTATTGAATCTCAATCCATTTTTCAACTAGGAATCAATGTTATATCTTGTCTTGTTTGTGGCTAGACCCACTCTAGCGCTAGTGGGATCACCTCTATTTGCAGAGGTGATTTACCTCACCAACACAAATATTGGTAACGTTTTAAGTGAATTGAAAGATAGTGAATGGTACGTCGAAATTGCCTTACCATAATCTCTGAATCTCCAAACACATTAATATACTGTATATCAAGACTAATTTCTTTTCAGAGACCTTGAACCAATGCCTCATATTCAACAATATTGTTAGTGCATTTGAATTCCAGCCTACAAGCTAGCATGGTTTTCTCGACTTTTGAACTAATAATTACACAACCTACTACTTCTCCATCATTGGATCTTGATCTGTCATAATAAATATTCCAAAATGAAGATTGGACTATAGTTTCTTTTTCGAAATCGAAGCATCTAATGGAATCATTCTGAGAAAAAATTTCAACTTGTGATTTAACATATTTAACAGAAAAAGGTGAACTTTGCACATTGAAATTTCCTAAGAATGAATCTACAAAATAATTTCCCAAAATGTTATTGTTAAATGCTATGGGCTCATTTTCTTCTCCAAGATCTGTGAGCAAGTACTTCATATGATTTTTGTGATCGACTCTAATTTGGTTGGGATTTCCATTATATGGGAGCCACATATGAGACCAGTCTTTTGCAAAATATCCATGTAATTTTTTGGACCATTCTCGGCTAAGAACTAGACTCTAAAATTCAGGGATGTCTGCAATCAGTATATCAATAATTTGAGCTCCTTTTGGATTTAATGACAATCTAATACTTACTACGTTGATTTCTCTTAAGAATTTAACTTATGTTCTATCCAATTGAAATTTACTAACTGACGACTTCTGTAGTGCGATACATAATTTTTCACAGATTGAATATGGCATTATATTGAATGAATCCCTTGAATCGATCAAATATTTATGAACATTTCTATTGTAGATTTAAAAAGTCAAAATAAAAGGAGGAGTATGAGAATTATATCTATTACCAATCAAAATAGAGTCTAAATTATTAACTTTGTTTGAATTATCAATCAGAGGTTTCCCTATTCCGTTAATAGATTTAGCAGCAATAGTTGGAGGACGAGGGGATGTTGTTACTGCATTCAACTCTTTCATTAAAATTTTCTGTTGGCTTTTTAATTTGCTAATATCATAAAGAGAAATATTGGATTTAAACTTCTTCATATCCTTGATTATATTATACTCGATAGTATCAAATACTACTAAATTTTTAGATTAATGATTGAGTGTATATATAACTGGCTACAAATCAGTAATAACCTGCTGAGATGGTTTAATTGGAGGTTTCTTATTGACAAGTTTATCTTTAGCAATAGAATTTGGGATTTCCTATTTTTGAGTTGACTAAGTTGGTTCTATAGAATTGCTATTTCTAGTGCTAGCAAGAATGGCTTCAGATTTTGTCTCTTCATCGGAGGAAGGTAAAACGAAATCCCATAATCCATGTAATTCAACAATTTCTTCATCTTGGGATTCATCAGCAGAAACTGTTTTTTCTTCATCTTCTTCAGATTCAACATTAGAAATAATGTTTGGAGGTTGAGAAAAATAAGATTTATTTTTTCTAAATGGTCTAAAGGTTTTTCTGGTAGAGATCTCAGCAACCTACTTTTTTATTTTAGCCATATCACTAGACATGGTTTTAAGAAATTTTTTCAATCTTTCGAGATCAAAAGGATCTTTAGGAGTTTTCTTCTTTGACTCATCTTTGAACGTCAAATTTTTATATATTTTATCTTCAAGCTCAGTTTTCATTTCTAAAGCAACAATTCTTCTCTTAATAAATAAAGCTTCTTTCATGTTTTCTACAAGAGTGACTTTATTAGCTCTATCTACAAACATAGCTATATTAGAAGGCATAGAAGATATGTACCATTCTATTTGTACATCCAATCCAAGTTTTGAGGAAAGTGGTATTTTTTTTAATAACTTGTTAAATATGGAGTTGAAGTCTTTAATATTTTCACGTGTATGAGATTTTAAATTATAAAGATCATTGATTAATGACACAATTTTCCTATCGTCACAAAATTTAGCAAGAAATAATTCTTGAAAATTATTTGAATTACCCATAGAACCTAATGGGAGAGAAAAATACCAACATCTTGTATGTTGGTTATGTGTTATATTCTTTCCACGATTAGCCCGATGTATTGTACATTGCGCCAAGCGCAGCGGGGGGGTCACAGGAGGGGCAGCAACCCCCCTATGAGGGTCCGGGGCAATGCCTCGAGAATTTTTTTTTCGGTGGTTGACCCACCCATGGTTTTTTGCATGGGTTTGCACATGGTTTTTGGGGATGATGGTTTTTGTCCCCTGGTATTTTGTAGATCTGGTCAAGGGAACTACGATTATGTTTTAATCCATGTGCTAATGGATTGGGGTTTATGAATACTTCGGCATGTATATATATGTGTTGTAACAACAAAAGGAATATAATGAAAAATCAAGCTGGTAGTCCCGATTTGGGATCTAGGGGAAAATCTCTGTGTGTATCTATTTTATGTTTTATGCTCTCGCTATTGTTTATTTTCTGTCTTTAAGATTCATTTGCAGATAATTTCTATACATGGTTAAAACTATTGGCAATATGATTCTTCTGTTTTTATATGTTTTCCTTGATGGAAACACTATGGAAAATAATGGAATATATGTATTCAGGAGAAGCTCAACATTTTTCAGAAGGTCTATTAGAAGAAATGTGTAATGTCTAGCAGAAGATCAGTTAAAATTCATTTTTGCACGTTCTATACACGGGTTTGTACAGGCCAAGTCATGTATACACGTAGATAAGAACAATCCAAGTCGCGTATGCCTTTTGTGCTCTAAAAAGATAATACCAGGGGGGAGTTACCATGGTATTAGCCCACAATATTGAGCGTTGTATCATCTATTTGATTCCGTCCAAGAACACCATTGGCAGTTGTGTGGTCTTGACTCATGGTATTGGTAAAGGCTAAATATATATAAGGAGAAGAAGATCATAGTGAAAAGTGTGCAAGGGTAAGGTTTGTTACAGAATAGTTCTCACTAAAGTATATCTACATGAGATGAAATATTTTTTATCGGTAGATATGTCTATGATGCACCCTTGGATACAATGATTGATCAAGATCTCTAGACCTGAAATGATATGTTCTTGTATGATCTATTGAAGAGATGATTAGATCTATGACCTGGTGAATCTTTGCTAAAGCAAAGTGAAGAAATCTGGCTAAGTTCTATAGATCTAAAACATTCTACAAATTTACTATTTACAGATCTATATGCTAGTTCATCTTGGTAAAAGTCCGTATATACGTGTCTTTGTCTCAAAAAAAGTGCATATGGAAGTTCGGGTTTTCTGAAGCTTATTGCAGAGGTTATCTGTTTATTGTTGCTATATTTCTATTATCTATCAATGAAGTCTTCATGTAGATCTGGGTTGCTTGAATGCTATATATGCTGCTAAGTTGAATATGTACAAATATGATCAATGAGTGAGTAAATATGGTTAATGATGTTGATCAGCAGTTGTCATTGATGTCAACCCAAGTAGCACCAGGGGATAACCCAATATTGACTGAGAAGTTTTACCTACCAAATTAATATATTCTAGGTCAATAATGATTTTGATGGTTTCTAGTTGTCGATATGTTTCCGTTGATATATGGCACGCCATGTAATTCTTCACAGTTTGAGAGATATTCATGTTTGAATTTTGTACCCCAGTTAGTGGGCTAAAACCCCATGGGGTTGGGGCATGGGTCATTGAAAAGTCATAATTAATATTTCATAAGCTCCTAAAATCCCTCCCATGTTCACCTGTTGAAGCCCCTCGCAACTTAAGCATTCATATATATCGTGATCTTCATTTCCTCCTTAGGCAAGGGATTCGGCCATCTGAAACAGGTCATTGTGGAATTTGCGCTCTAAATTTTACTATAAGAAGGATCAGAAGCTGAAATTTTTATGAGGTGAAGTTGAAATCATGAGGAAGCTGAAATCTGTGGAAGTAAGGGTTTTTGCAGGCTCTTGAAATTCTTCTCAAAGAAGTGACCTTGGTAAATTCATCATAACTCTCTCTTTGAGTATCGGATTGGAATACCGTAAAAAGTGATGGATATTGCACAATATTTAATTTTTTCTCTATCAATTTTAGAAGAAAATGAATAAACAGTGACATGTGGCACATCGTACAAGTGCGCTTTGCTGAAACAATCCATAATTAGGGCAGTGTGAGAAATTGGGTATAACTCTCTCTTGAAGAATCCAAATTGGGTCATACCTGTGGGATTAGAAAGAAGGCTCAGAGGACTAATAGAGGACCAAAAATAAGATATTGAGGATCTGAAATAACAAAGATACACCAGATTCAATATCGAGCTCCTAGAAGGCAAGAAAAAGCTAGATCATGTGTTGTCAAGGGTTGCAAAGGACCAGACTTTCTACGGCAGAAAAGCAAAGCAAGGTGCAGCAGAGGGTAGCATGACAAGAGCAGAAACCAAGGTGCATAACAGCAGCAAGAAGTTCATCATATGAAGTCTTCAAGTGGGCAGCACTACATACAATCATTGTAAAGGTATCATTGTACTTAGTCATTGTAAATACATTATTGTACAAATTGTACTAGTGACTATCTACCAAGGGTTGAAGAGGCAGTGTTGGGAGGTCTAGGATCATCATTAGGTGGTTGTGTCAAAGTTGAGGTTATGGTCTAGTATATCTTCTTCTTCTACATCATTCTATATCATTGTAAAGTGGACCATTTTCCCTGGTACGGGAGTCCATTCTTCTTTTATTCTTCTATAGGGTGGTAGGGTGGTGCTAGGGTGAGTTGTAGCTCATTGGGTGTTGAGGCATCCGTTTAGTTGACTACTGAAGAATCTCGGGCATTGGAGCATCCATCCAGTGGGAGCTGGAGAAGAATGCTTTTCTAGATTCTAGGAAGTTGGAGCTTTATTTTCAATTGGAGTTGAAAAGAATTATTAGAAAAGCATTAGGTGGTTTTTGTCCCGGAGTGGGTTTCCACCTTAAAAATTGTGTGCATTTGTATTCCTCTTGTTTTCTACTATCATTGTACAAACACTGATAATAATTGAAGATTAACTAATGCTCTAATTGAAATAAATACTGATTCACCCCCCCTCTTAGTATTTCCAACAATTTGTTTCAGAGCTTGGTTCCTTCAATAGCAATTTAACAGCTGGAAGGAGGTCATTGAGCATACCAAGAATGGTGTACCTCTATTCAATGAAAATAATTAATCACTTTGGGAAGGAAGAATGGAGATCTATCTCTTGGTGCAAGGTTACAAAGTATGGGACACTGTTCAAAATGGATTTACATCAACCACGGATGAACAAGGTAAGAAGAATTTGGTAAATGATGCAAAAGCAAAGAATATTATTATCAGTGGACTTATTGAATGTAATTATCATAAGGTGTTAGGTTGCAAAACTACCAAAAATGTATGGGACAAGCTTGAGAATATATATGCAGGTGACTCAAATGTCAAAGAAGCAAAGCTTCAAATCTATAGAGCAAAATTTGAGCAACTCAGAATGAAAGAAGATTGCAACATTGCTGCATACTTTCAATACGTTGATGAAATAACCAATACTATGGAAGGATTGGGAGAGCCAGTTGATGAGAAGACTATTATACGAAATATTCTTACAAGGTTACCAGGGAGATTCAACCCAAAAGTATCGGTCTTAGAATACAGTGAAAATCTAGAAAAACTCAGCAAAGAGGAATTACATGGAGTTCTCATAGCATATGAAATGAGACTTGATGAAGAAGAGGGTACTTCGCGTCTAGAAATTGTGTTTGTTGCATATAAGAAAACCAATATGGATAAACAACCTTCAATTGAAAAGACATGCACCTGCAAGTGTGAAGAAAAGGGAGATGATGAAGAATGTGCTTACTTCACGAGAAAACTACAAATTGGTAAGGGAAAATTGAAAGGTAAAATTCCATTGATATGTTTCATCTATAATGAGGTTGGGCATTTTGCAGAAAAATGTCCAAACAAAAGTAATGGAAACTCAAAAAGAAAGAAAGGCTTTAAGAAATTCAACAAGCAAGGATCCAAAAGGAACTTTCTCTCTAAAGAAGATAGATCATCATTCGATGAAGACAATGATAGTGAAGAAAAAGCCAATGAGAGAGTATTGTTTATGGCCAAGCATAATAAACGCAAGCACAATAAGCAAGAGGTATCAAACAACAAAGAATAAGGATGGACCATAGACGAATTTTATGAGGCAGCAATCAAGCTTATAAAAGATCTCAAGGCAGAGAAGATTTGTTCCCGAACTCTTGAAGAACAAGTTCAAGGTCTCAAAATTGAAGTTGAAGAACAAAAATGCATTGAAGAGTCACTTGAAAAGAAGTTGGAAGAAAGAAACTAGGAAAGGGAAGAATTAGAAGCCCAAGTAGTCTCGCTGCGTGAGGAAGTTAAGAAAGGAAAAACTATCCAAAACTATGCCAACAGCTCAAGGGCATTGGAAGAACTCATCAACAATCAACGATCTTACAATGACAAAACTGGAATCAGTTACAAAGAAGAAGAAGCAAGACCCTCTACAACAAAATACAATGAACCTATGAGATCTGACATGCATGAAGACTTCATTGGACAAGATTCACAAGAGCAACCTTGGAAGACAATTCATCAACGAAAATTTCCATCCAGGTACCAACATATTTTTTATGGCTATTGTTATTCATGTGGAAAATTCGGTCATAAAGCTGTAGAATGTCGCACGTACCCTAGGAACGAATACAATTCCAGGAGATCTATCAAATATGAACCTCCCAGGGCTCAGCGAAATATCAATAGATTTGAACATTTAAGAAATAATATTGAATGTTACAAATGTCGAAAATTTGGACACATAGCCAAAGACTGCAGACTTGAAAATCCTCTAGAAGAATCTTTGAAGCCACAGAATGAACGAACATGGAAGAAGAAGAAGAATGATAATTGTGCTCTCACTCTCAAGGCTCAAAATAAAAAAGATGTGTGGTATGTTGATAGCGGTTTCTCAACGCATATGACTAGAGATAGAAATAAATTTGTATCTCTGAAAGAGAAGAAGGATGGAACCGTGTCCTTTGGAAATGATGGATCTTCAAATGTTATAGGATTAGGTACTGTCACTCTTGGAAGCAAATATGTTCTAGCCAAGAGTGTTCTATTGGTTGAAAACATGAATCACAATCTGCTCAGTGTTGGACAAATGTGTGATCAAGGACACACAATACTATTCAACTCCACGAAATGTGAAATCAGGAAAGGCATGTATGGTGAAATTGTGGCTACAGCAAGTCGATCTCCAAACGACATATATGTTCTAGATGAAGCAACTAAAGCATGTCTAATAGCTAAAGAGGATGATACAATAATTGGTAGCAATGATGATCGTCTAAGTAAGAATTTTGCTACAAAGGTGCAAAGTGATTTCGAGATGTCTTTACTTGGTTGCAAATTGAGCATAGACGACTCATCTAAGGATGTGGATCAAAGGTTGTACAGATCTATGATTAGTATTCTTCTATATGTAATAGCCTCCCGACCAGATGTTATGCAAGTAGTTGGACAAGCAGCAAGATTCCAAGCAGCACCAAAACAATCACATATCAAATATTCGCCAGCATTAGAATATCTTCGCCAGAAGCTTGGGATTCTCCCAAGTTCTCATTAGATTTTCCTTTTTCATAATATAGAGGGGGAGTGGAAGTGTGTACAGGTCTACGGGATGGTTGTGTGTCAGCGCGAGTGGAAGTGTGTACAGGTCCGTAGGATGGTTGTGTTTCAGGGGGAGTTACCCTTTGCCATTGATGTCAAAGGGGGAGAGAATGTTGTAGGAAGAGGTGTCATGATCGCAGGGGGAGTACTTGTGTTGCCATCAATGCCAAAGGGGGAGATTGTTGATCAGAGGTTGTCATTGATGTCAACCCAAGAAGCGCCAGGGGCTAACCCAATGTTGAATGAGAAGTTTGACCTACCAAATTAAGATATTTTAGGTCAATATTTCTTTTTATTGTTTCTACTTGTCGATATGTTTCCGTTGATATATGGCATGCCATGTAATTATTCATGGTTGAGAGATATTCATGTTTGAAGTTTGTACCTCAGTTAGTGGGCTAAAACCCCATGGGGTTGGGGCATGGGTCATTGAAAAGTCATAATTAATATTTTCTAAGCTCCTAAAATCCCTCTGATGTTCACTTGTCGAAGTCCCTCTTAACTTAAGCATTCATATATATTGTGATGTTCATTTCCTCCTTAGGCAAGGGATTCAGCCATCTGAAACAGGTCATCCTGGAATATTCGCTCTAAAGTTTTTTCTACGAAGGCTCAAAAGCTGACATTTTTATGAGTCGAAGCTGAAATACTGAGGAAGCTGCAGTAAGATCAAGTTACGCAAAATTTTTGGAGATATGATCTGTGGAAGTAAGGGTTTTTGCAGGCTCCTGAAATTCATCTCAAAGAAGTGACCTTGGTAAATTTGTCATAACTCTCTCTCTCTCTGAGTATCAGATTGGAATTTTGTAAAAATTGATGGATATTTCACAGTATGCAAAATTTTCTCTATCAAATTTAGAAGAAAATGAATAAACAGTGACACGTGGAACATCGTACAAGTGCGCTTTGCTGAAACAGTCCATAATTAGGGCAGTGTGAGAAATTGGGTATAACTCTCTCTTGAAGAATCCAAATTGGGTTAGACCTATGTCATTGGAAAGAAGAATCAGAGGACTACTACAGGACCAAAAATCAGATATTGAGGATCTGAAATAACAGAGATACACCAGATTCAATATCAAGCTCCTAGAAGGCAAGAAAAATCTAGATCATGTGTTGTCAAGGATTGCAAAGGACCAGAATTTCTATGGCATAAAAGCAAAACAAGGTGCAACAGAGGGTAGCATGACAAGAGCAGCAACCAAGGTGCATAACAACAGCAAGAAGTTCATCATATGAATTCTTCAAGTGGGCAGCACTGCATACAATCATTGTAAAGGTATCATTGTACTTAGTCATTGTAAATACATTATTGTACAAATTGTACTAGTGTCTATCTGCCAAGGGTTGAAGAGGCAGTGTTGGGAGGTCTAGGATCGTCATTAGGTGGTTGTGTCAAAGTTGGGGTTATGGTCTAGTATATCTTCTTCTTCTACATCATTCTATATCATTGTAAAGTGGACCATTTTCCCTGGTACGGGAGTCCATTCTTCTTTTATTCTTCTATAGGGTGGTAGGGTGGTGCTAGGGTGAGTTGTAGCTCATTGGGTGTTGGGGCATCCATTCAGTGACTACTGAAGAATCTCGAGCGTTGGAGCATCCATCCAGTGGGAGCTAGAGAAGAATGCTTTTCTAGATTCTAGGAAGTTGGAGCTTTATTTTCAATTGGAGCTGAAAATAATTATTGGAAAAGCATTAGGTGGTTTTTGTCCTGGAGTGGGTTTCCACCTTAAAAATTGTGTGCATTTGTGTTCCTCTTGTTTGCTGTTATCATTGTACAAAAAATGATAGTAATTGAAGATTAACTAATGCTCTAATTGAAAGAAATACTGATTCACCCCCCCTCTCAGTATTTCCAACAAATGATGACTGACTGATTAAGGGTTCTGCAATACTAAAAAGATATCTGAATGAAAGCCTTAGATCTAGTTCTGAGACTGACCTTATTCTGGAAGGTCAATGTTCATAGATCTATATGCATATTGGTTTGAAGGAAAGCACATATACACGTGGGTTCATTGAAGAAAAGTAGCATATGCATTTTAAGATAATGAATGTTCAGGGTTGCGTTTAATTCTGCATATTGATTCAGAAATATGATTTATTAATGTGTTTTGATTATTGTGATCTCACTATTCTAACTAAGGTATTGGATGAAGTTTATTTTTGTTTATATTTATGAAGAGTTGTGTTGATGTTGTGTGATCGAGTGTGAAAATTGATGAAACGTGGTCTGCAGTGATACTAAGGGTTGAAGCCTTGAGTGTCGAAGTAGAAGCTTCTAGGCAGTAGAAGCTGGTGTTCTCATCAGGGGGTTGAAGCTCCTTTCTAGTAGTGGCTAGTAAACGATATCAAGGGGTTTTATCTCCCTTCCAATAGCAGTTAGAGAACGAGATAATGTTGCAACCTTCTGCAGGTAGATTTTAATATTTCAAAATTAGCATACAACTAATTGGAATATTGATTTTTGTTGTTTACACTTAGGAGATGAATAAATGGGTAAGGAGGCCCTTACATTTCAGAAATAGGAATAAAACCCCTCTTGATGTGATAAGTGATCGTAAAAATAACTGGATCTAACACTCTCATGTGTGGAAAGGGACATTTTCATGTGGACAAAGTCAAGTTTGACCAAGTCAACAACATAAATGTAGGAGGAGTGGATTAGCAATAAAATAGCTCAATATGAATGAGGTTCAGCCTAGAAAACTATATGTGAGCTAGATTGAAGACCCTTAGGTGTGAAAAGGGCAGAAGCAAGTTGAAGAGGTCAACTTTGACCAAATCAAACAACACAGTTTTATAGGAGTGGCTCTAATGAAGGTACATCGCAGTTTTGGAGGGAGATTGTTTGTGTGATGGTGAAAAATCTAATGAGTGGGACCCAAGGTGAGAAGGCTCACTTAGTTTATAAGGAATAATATGGCAGCCATTTTATTTTGGCTTATGAATTATATTTTTATGTCTGCTTAGACTTTTTCTCTCTTCAACTGTTTAGCTAAGATTGTTGGTTTTGTTTAGCAATAAGGTATTCCTGTTTAGGAATTCCTTCTCTTCCCTTTCAGTAGCTCTTAAGAGAGGCCTGATATACCATTCCACACATTTTTCATTGGTGCCAAGCCTCAGTCTTCAGTTTCAGTGTAGTTTCTACAAGAGGTTGTGTTGAGCTGCAGGGTGTGGCAGTGGAAGGTTGAGAAACCCACTTTCTAAGTTGGTTTTGCATAGGAGGGAGGCATCCTTCTATTGGAGGATCAGTTTGGAGGATTCTTGGTCTGATTTCAGATCTTTGGAAGTAGGCCAACACATTTCCATCACCTGCAACGTTATTCCATTATGGAATTGCATTATTTTTGGAGGCCAATTTCTGGAGTGGATCCTGTGGTTCTTTTTAGGAGTTTTCTTGTGATTGAGAGGTTCATCCTTTCATGGGGGAAGATTTTTGATCATCTCTACATAATATATACATTCTTTCAACCTTATATACTCTTATGCTTTAGTTTTTAGTGATTATTCAGTCTTATTGTTGAAGATCACCATTTGTATTCAGGGTGTATTCCTAGAAACCCTTCCCGGTTTCTCTAGCTTTTTTATAAAGGAGATTAGATATCATTTTCTGAGCCATTTTGTTTAATATAATATGATATTTTTCTCTACTACTCATGAGTACAAACCCTCATTAGACTACACAGTCTCTTAATGTAGAAATTTTTGTGTTGCAGTGTTTGGGGTTTTAGCTTTTTTTTAGCTATCCTAGGTGTGGGAAGTCTGTTTACCTCAGCTAGTTTGATTTGTTTCTGATATATTATTGGATTTAGTTTGTATATTGTCCTATATAATGGATTCAAGTGTTTATTTCATTTTATGTAACATATATTTCTAAAAATTCATTTTTTATTACATGCTTTCTGAGCAGTCCCATTTTGAGATATTACAGTGGTATCAGAGCAAGATCTTTGGATCATCCTGTGGAATTCAAGAAAAAATGATATAATAATAAAGGAAGATCAAAATTATGAAGAAAATTAGCTTTGTCTCATCATTTTTCAGATCCATGAAGGACCTCTCCAAGGATGTCAAACAAGAAGAAGAAAATAGGAGCAGTGAAACTTCTAGAGAGTTTCAAGAAGAAGAAGATCCATGCACTTCATATGATAAGAAGAGGAAAAAAATGTTGCAGAGGGCTCCAAAGAATTGTACCATACCCTTTCCTTTTGAAGAGAAGGAAAAATTGCAGAAATATGGACACTTGGATCACTAGATTCTAAGTGAATACCTTGTTGAGTACAAATCTCAACCTAGAGTCATCAAGGAGACTCTAGCTTTCCCTCATTTAATTCAATTGGAGGAATAAATAAGACCTTGTATCCAAGGGAGGATCAAGGGCAATAGGCTCCTATTTTCTACTTTTGATCGGTCATCTACAGCAAGGGTTTGGGAAAGGAAACTAGATGCATTCTTTCTACCACATCCAGTGGTAGAAAGAGAGGCTATAGAGATTGCAGCACTACACCTTGAGGATGAAGTCAAAATCTAGTGGTTTAGACATTTGAGCCATGTAATGGTGGCTACATTTGCTCAGTTTACTCAAAGTTTGATTGGGAAATTTGGTGAAGGGAAATCAGAGGAGAAGCCCTCACCACCATTGGAGGAGACTTGTACAGCGTTGTCACAACCATGAAGGAGCAGTCCCCAACATTTTTAGTTGGATGAGCCAACACATTAGAGGAAGAAGCCCTTACAGCTATACAATATGCTTCCAAATTTCAGTGAGGTATTCCTAAGTTTCCATCTCCTATTGTTTCGGCAAATCATATGGAGGGTTATATACCATTGCATACTACTCATTTGGAACAACATAATTGCAATGCACTGTGCAACCTTGAGTTGATCAAGGGAGGGATGAACCATCGTCATAATGTACCTTTGTTGAGTAGCATACAACATGTGAGGGTGGGATGTAAAATTTTAGAGGTTAAGATGAACCTTGTTCCAAATAAACTGTTACAAAACCATATGTTCAATCTTGAGTGGGAGCATGAGACAACAAGTACACCATTGAGGAGTTTTACAACACTGTAAAGAGGTAACAATGAGGAGGTTTTTCCTTCAGCTCACTTGGATCCTTATGGATTCAAGATGGTCATTGGTGTGAGATATTCTCTAGGAGGTCTTCAAGGAGTTGCATTTCAACATCCCATGAAATGCAAGAAGAGAAATCTGGTTTGGGATAATGGTAGTCTTCATTGGAAGGGTACCAAGGTTGAGCATGATGGGAGGCACCCAGATTTGGATAAGTGGGTGTGGATGAAGAGCAAGAAGATAGTAAGATACTTGCAAATATATGACACCGGGCAGTAGGGGGCTTGGTTGTGTTGGCTACTCTTGAAGGAGTTTGGCCATCATGTGACATATCCTCTTTCAAAGGGTATGTGGGTGAGGGAATTTTGGCAGGATACTTGCATCATAGGGTATCAAGGAGTATGGATGCATTTTATTGATATAACTCTCTTCATATCAATCATTGTTTTTTCATCACATGATTTTTATGATGGATGTATGAGGAGGCAACAAAAAATTTTGTTGCTTGGGTTGTTCTTGGGAGAGAATGGGTAGATTTGCTCTCATACTTTGCATGATGTTGTAGGAGTAGGAGATGACACTATCATGGTGAAAAGGGGCCACTCCTTAGCCTTGGATGATATAGAAGCACTTCCTCCTTGGAAGAAACTTCTTTTATGTAGCAACATTATGGGAGATGTCTTTGACAATGAGCATGTCAAAGAATGGAGTTATAAGTTGGCAAGAGCCTATTTGCATAGGCCAATAGCGTTGTCACTTGGGAGCTTGGACTAACTTATGGAGCGTCCCCAGGATCACTTCACAATTGATGCACTTGGTGGACAAGGAGGAAGTGAGAATGATGGAGTAGTGGATGGAGACATCTATTACTGTGATATGTTCTTCTTGACTTGAATTTCCAAGCATAATAAGGAGGATCTTCATGCAACACATGGTTCCTTCCTCTTCATGGGTGTATGTCAAACCACTATGGTGGAATTATTCATGGATCCATGCATCATCTTGCTTTCAGCACATGGTAATAATATTTTTTTTTCATCTATTGATTATCTAACACAATATTTGTGTTCTCTTACCATTTCTATGCAGTGCATTGCTGTACAAAGGGGAGAGCTTCTTATTGAGCTCCATGGGAAAATTTTGGAAAACTATTATGATGGAGACAAACATATTTTTTATGACTTTGGGCAAGTGTTCTATAAATTATTATGTGCTCAGTTGATACACTCATCCATTTACTATTTACTGGTGGATGTGATGAATTACACAACTAGCCATCTATCAAGAAATAACTTGCCATCCTATTTTCTGAAGCAGCAATGGGAATGACTGTGCTGGTTGCATTTGAGAGACCATTTTCCTTATCCTTTGGTACATAAGGTAGCCATCATGATGCTAATCATGATTCCATTTGCTGATATTGTCTTTGTCATTATGGGGAATATGATTGGAAGAGAGTCACATTGCTGGGGTATGTCCTTGGGGAAGGAGATTTCCCACACTTTTTGCATTAAATGTTCCAAAGGGAGCATGGGAGGAGAGATGTCCGCCACAGTAAAACACTTTCTTCCTTTTTAGGTGGGCCATGGGATTGATTCGATGCCATATGATGGTGATTTCCAACTCATCATATATTGGACAGTTTGGGCCAGCATGATTCATAACGTTGGAGGGGAGATCTTTGGAGGTCTAGTCTTCATATTTCCACTTGAGGGAAATATTATTGCAGCCCAATATTAGCAGATACTCTAAAATTATCATAAGTGGAGAGGAGGATAGTTTGGGGTAGGCTAATATGTCTACCATGTTCAGATTTTCATCCCACCTACTTTGCAGAAGCTCAAGGTGGAGGAGGATTTTCAAGAGGTGACTCATTTTGTATGGATGATAGCTTGGGGATTGGAGATTCATATGGGGATGGTAGATCCCAATACATATCAGACTTCATGCCTCAAGAGGGACTTAAAACCACCCATTGTTTCCTCCACTGATACTTTACTTTTACATGTTGATAGATATTTGAGATGCTCACCAAAAGCTAGCTTTCATGCTTGGGAGGGGAAACTTGGAGATATATTGATGAGACAAAATATTGATCCTTGGAGGATTTTATCTTATGTGGATGCTACAAGGGAAGAAGAGGAGGCTCTTCAGTTCTACCCTTGCAGTTTCTTGAGGGAAAGCAACATTTGGGAGGGGAGGTATGTAATATTCCAAAATTAGCATACAACTAATTGGAATATTGATTTTTGCTATCTACACTTAGGAGATGAATAAATAGGTAAGGAGGTCCATACATTTCAGAAATAGGAACAAAATCCCTCTTCATGTGATAAGGGATCATAAAAATAACTGGATCTAGCACTCTCATGTGTGGAAAGGGACATTTGCCTGTGGATAAAGTCAAGTTTGTCCAAGTCAACAATATAAATGTAGGAGGAGTGAATTAGCAATTAAATAGCTCAATATGATTGAGGTTCAGCATATACAACTATATGTGAGCTGGATTGAAGACCCTTAGGTGTGAAAAGGGCTGAAGCAGGTTGAAGAGGCCAACTTTGACCAAATCAAACAATGTAGTTTTAGAGGAGTGGCTTTAATGAAGGTACAACACATTTTTGGAGGGAGATTGATTGTGTGATGGTGAAAACCCTAATGAGTGGGACCTAAGGTGATAAGGCTCATTTATTTTATAAGGAAGAGGATGGTAGCCATTTTATTTTTGCTTATGAATTATATTTTTATATCTGCTTAGACTTTTTCTCTCTTCAGTTGTTTAGCTAAGATTGCTGGTGTTGTTTAGCACTAAGGTATTCATGTTTAGGAATTACTTCTCTTCCCTTGAGTAGCTCTTGGGAGAGACCTTATCTATCATTCCAAACATCTGGAATTGGTACCAAGCTTTAGTCTTCATTTTCAACACAGTTTCTATAGGGGGTTGTGTTGAGTTGAAGGGTGTTGCAGTGGAGGGTTGAGAAACCCACTTATTGAGTTGGTTTTGCATAGGAGGGAGGCTTCCTTCTATTGGAGGATTAGTTTGGAGGGTCCTTGGGCTGATTTCAGATCTTTGGCAGTATTCCAACAAATTTCCATCACCTACAACATTATTCCATTCTGGAATGGTGTTATTTCTGGAGGGTAGATTCTACAGTGTATCATGTGGTTCTTTTTAGGAGTTTTCCTGTGATTGAGAGGTTCATCCTTTCATGGGGGAAGACCTTTGATAATATATGCATTAGATATACATTATTTCATCCTTCTATACTCCCGTGCTTCATTTTTCAGTGATTATTTAGTCTTATTGTTGATGATCACTATTTGTATTCAGGGTGTATTCCTAGAAACCCTTCCTGGGTTCTGTAGCTTTTGTATAAAGGAGACTAGATCTCATTTTATGAGCCATATAGTTAAAATAATATCATATCTATTTGTATCTACTATTCATGTGTATAAACCCTCATTAGACTGCATAGTCTCTTAATGCAGAAATTTCTGTGTTGCAGTGTTTGGGGTTTTAGCTTTTTTTTAGCTATCCTAGGTGTGGGAGGCCTATTTACCTCACCTAGTTTGATTTTTTTATGATATATTATTTGATTTAGGTTGTATATTGTCTTATCTAAGGGACCCAATCGTTGATTTCATTTTATGTAGAATATATTTCTGAAAATGTGTTTTTTAGTGCATGCTTGTTGAGCAGTCCCATTTTGGGATATTACATAGATGTCGGTGTATTGATATGAGTCTGCATCAATAAAATATTGTAAGTAGTTTTCATATAATAAATATTGAATACAGAGACAACAACAGTGGTGGTTTTTTCCCGAATTGGGTTTCCACCTTAAATCTTGTTGTTCATGTGTGATGCTCTTGTATGATGATTTATTCTGTTGCTACTGCGCATATTTACTAATTAACTAACTGATGCATAATTGATAAGATGAGTTAAAATTTGTTTCCGAAAGTTTATTTAACTATAAATTTATCTCAGTATACGCAAATTTCTGTTGGTATATCCGTCTGTATACACGAGTTGGGTTCATTGAAGTTCCGTATGGAATTTAGTAAAGATAAAGTAAAAGTTTATCAATGACCTCTAAATACAGATTCACCCCCCCTCTCAGTATTTTTCCCAACAATTGGTATCAGAGCAGGTCCTTCTGATGAAGATTAATTGCTAGAAGGAAGATCAGCTAAGATGAGAAATCAAGAAGTGACAACATCTTTCAAGCCTCCTCTCTTCAACGGAATCAATTTAATATTCTGGAAGACAAGAAAAAATCCTATATTCAGTCTCTTGGAGTAGATTTTTGGGCTATATTTGAACGAGTTTATCAATATCCAGCTTCAATTCCAACAGACCCAACTGCAAGAAAGAACTATGAAACCAATGCAAAGGCGATCAATGCATTATTGGGAAGTTTGACTGAATCTAAATTTGTCAAAGTCGTGCAGTTGAATACAACAAAGGAGATATGGGACAAAATAATTTTTATCTATGAAGGTGATGCCAAGGTAAAAAGTGATAAACTTCAAACTCTCAGAATTCAATATGAAAAACTCAGAATGCTTAATGAGGAAAGCATTGCTTATTTATTTTTACGTCTGGATAATATTATAAATCGTATGAGAAATCTGGGCGAAACCATAACTGACACTACTATAGTAGAAAATGTTTTAAAATCTCTAACTCCCAAATTCGTGTGAAAAGTGTCTGCTAGTGAAGAGAATCAGGATCTCCAAACTCTTAAATGTTTTTCTTATGGAAGAGTGTGTCATTATGATGTTAAATTTCCCCATAAGGATAATCATGAAAAGGGAAAGGAAGTGGCAAAAGGAAGTAAGAAACTGTTTATCAGTAGAAAAAACTATTATACTCGTGAATATAGTGATGGTATATCAAATAGTGAAGAAGGAGGACGTGATAAAGATATTATACTATCATGGCTTTTGAAAAAGACTCCACTGAGGCTAAAGATACTTTTATGGATGCATTAGAAGAAAATGATTTTATTGAAGAAATAAATCATCTCAAAATATGTTTGGAAGAAAAAAAAAATTCCATAGATACTCTAAAGAATCAACTTGTAGAAAAGGAGAAGCACAATGAGAAATTAGAATGTGAGATAGTAAGTCTAAGAAAGTAAATTGATAAAGTGAAAACTTTAAATCTTATATTTTCTAAAGGATCTGAAACTCTAGATGAAATTATCAAGGTACAACGTTCTCCTCTTGTAAAGACAAGTTTTGGATATATCAAAGAATCCGCTCATTCTTTAGCACCAAGCTATCTAAATGCAGCTAGAGTGATCCAACAACATTTTGTCACTTAGCAAAATAACAAGGAGAATACGCAGGTAAAGCATGGCCACTTCAATACAAGGAAGAACAATAACATAAATATCAATCATAAGGTAAACATAAATAGAAGGTTTCATGATCCCAAAAATTTCTTCTTTAATGGACAATGTTTCTCATGTCAAAATTTTGGTCATAAATATGTTCAATGTGTTGCATACAAAACCATCATGACCAGAGAAGCATGAAAGCAAAGAAATGAGACTATAATAAAGAAGATACTTATAAAAAAATTTCTCCTCTTCAAAATGAAATTGAATGTTCTTATTGCAATAAATTTGGACATGAAGAATCTGAATGCAGGAGAAAACTTTGGCCAAAAGAGAATATACCTTCAAATTTCAAGGTATGGAGGAATAAGGACATATAGGTTGAAATTTGTGGCATAGATTTATTTACAGAAGGGGAAGAAAATCAATGGTACATTGATAGCGGATTCTCAAAACACATGACAGGTGATAAAAATAAACTCCTTTCATACAATTCTCTAGAGAAGGAAAAGAATGTGACCTTTGGAAATGACTCTCCTACTGTCATTAAAGGAAAAGGTTATGTTTTTCTTAAGGAAAAGGTGAAATCTAACAATGTTATGTATGTGGATGGATTAAAGAATAACCTGTTGAGTGTGAGTCAAATGTGTGATCAAGGAAATGAAATTGTATTTAGTTCAAAAGAATGTGTAGTACCTGAATTTGACACAGGAAAAACGGTAATAAAAGGAACTAGACCACCAAGAAATCTATATATATTGAAAGCAGGCCAATAGAAATTCTACTTAGGCAAATATTCAAAAAATTGGCTATGGCATAAAATATTGGGACATTTGAGCTTCTCTCAAATAAGAAAATCTAGTAGACTCAAAGTTGTTCGTGATCTACCGAACATCACTCTGCCTGAAAGTACCATATGAAAATAATTCCAATTTGGTAAGAACACTAGGGTGAAATTGAATGCCAAAGGAGGATTAGCAAGTAAGCCTCTTGAACTTATACATACTAATTTATGCAGACTTGTAAGGAAAAATTCACCTTGTGGAGAACAATACTATATTCTATTTATTGATGACTTCTCTAGAATGTGTTGGATTTCTTTACTAAAACATAAAGATGAAGCATTTGAAAAATTTAAGATATTCAAAGGTCTGGTTAAAAATGAGTTAGATCTAAAAATCAAATGTCTTAGATCTGACCGAGGAGGAGAATATATATTATATGAATTCTTTGATTTCTGTGAACATCATGGCATAAAAAGACAGTTTTCTATAGCTGGAACGCCACAAAAAAATGGCGTGGCTGAAATAATGAATAGAATAGTTCATCATATGGCTCGTGCTATGCTTGATGAATCTAGAACTTTTGATATCGTTTTGGGAGAAGCAAAAAATACTGCAGTAAATATTCTAAACAAGGCTCATGTTCATGTAAATAGAATAGAACTCCTTATGAGATCTCGTATGGTAATCTTCCCACTGTAAATAATTTTAGAGTTTTTGGAAGAGAATGTTTTATCAAGAAAAATGATGAAAAACTTGGTAATTTTGAGTCTAGAGAAGATGAAGGAATATTTCTTGGTTACTCTTCTAGAAGTAAAGAATATAAATGTTACAATAAAAGACTTTGGAATATTGTTGAATGCATTGATGTTGTAATTGATGAGTCTCTCATAGCTTCTAAAATGGAAATAAAAACAACAAATGACGATGATGATGAGGTATATTTTCCCTCATCAAATAGCAGAACTATAGAAGATGAACCCAATGAAGCACTAGAAGAAGATCTATCTGAAAGGGTTCCATCTAGGTATGTTCAAAAGAATCATCGAGAATCTAAAAGTTTGGGAGAAAAGGGATCGGGTGTCCATACAAGAAGAAATCTTGTAGGATCCCCTAGCTATTTGGAATTCTTATCCACTATTGAACTACAAAATGTAAATGAAGCTAGTAAAGATGAATTTTGGATTTAAGCCGTGAATGAAGAACTTGATAAGATTGAAGAGAATCATACTTGGGAATTCGTTCCAAGAACTCATGATAAAATTTTTATTGGAACAGAATGGATATTCAAAAAAAAGTTAAATGAAAATGGAGATGCTATTAGAAACAAAGCTAGAATTGTTTGTAAAAGGTATGCTCAACAAGAAGGTATATACTTTAAAGAAACATTTGCTCCTGTAGCCAGACTTGAAGCCATAAGAATTCAAATTTGATCAAATGGATGTAAAATCTGTTTTTCTCAATGGTGATCTAGAAGAAAAAATTTATATAGAACGACAAGAAGGATTCATTCTGGGAAATGATGGAAAAATTATTTGTAAACTAAAAAAGGCTTTATATGGTCTCAAATAGGCTCCTCAAGCATGGTATTATCGTCTTGACAAATATCTTCAACAACAAGGTTTCACAAAGGGATCTACTGAGAGTAACTTATACACAAAAATAGAGAATGATAAAATATTGATTATTATTGTGTATGTTGATAAAACATTTTTGGAAGTAATGAAGAGTCAATGAGTCAGAAATTTTCTTATGTTTTGCATCAAGAATTTGAAATGTCTTTACTTGGGGAACTAACATATTTTCTTGGCTTACAAGTACAAGAAGCAACAGATGGCATATTTATATCACAAGGAAAATATCTCAAGAAAATTTTGAAGAAGTATAGGATGGAAGACTACAAACCTGTGAGTACTCCAATGGTAACTAGATGTCACCTCAGTTCTCATGATGATTCTCCGATGGTGAATCAACGAGAGTATAGATACATGATTGGAAGTCTTCTTTATCTAACCGGGACAAGACCAGACATTATGCATGCAGTTGGGACTATTGGATGATTCCAAGATAATCCAAAAGAGTCTCACCTTCAGGCTGTAAAAAGAATATTCAAATATCTACAAGGGACTCAAGACATTGGTCTATGGTATCCAAAGAATGTTGATCTCACTCTTCATGCTTATAAAGATGCAGATTGGGCTGGAAATGTTGATGATAGAAAAAGCACTAGTGGGGGTGCATTCTATATGGGGCCCCAATTAGTCTCTTGGTTCAACAAGAAAAAATAATTATTGACTTATATACAATAGAAGCAGAATATGTGGCTGTCGCATCATGTTGCACACAACTTCTTTGGATGATGCAGACACTACAAGATATTCAAATCAAATGTTAAGCTCCCATCTCCATTCTATGTGATAATACAAGTGCCATTTCTATCTCAAAAAATATTGTTATGCATTCCAAGACCAAGCACATTCCTATCAAGTATCACTTCCTACGTGAACAAGTGCATGAACAAAAGAACAAGTTGTAGATATATTTACTAAACCTCTTCCCAGGGAAGCATTCTAATATCTCTGACAGAAGATGGGAGTTGTCTCTGCCTCTCTGATCAAATATTCTTAGTTTCATAAGATTAAATTTGATAGGCTGGTTTCATAAAGGAGAATCACATATATACACAAGTTTCTGTGCATAAAACCGCGTATGGGTTTTTGTTGACCGAAATTCTCTAGGTCAACTTTCGAAATAGTCTGTGGTGTTATTGGGTAATCTCTGTTATTGTTCCGGTATTCATCTTACTATGCCTGTCTTTAATATTTGTCTCCTTGATTAATATGATTTGATGAATTGGTTGTTGAAGGTGTTCAGGATAGACAAGCTTAGGGGGAGCACCTGCCTTGTTGAAAAGGATGCATTGTTGGCATTATGATTGGTTTCTGATCTTTTGGTCCTTGTTCTAAAGATTCATATCTATAATTTAATGAAAATTTGATGTTGAGACCTATAATGTAAAATTGTTATATTCAGTCACGTAAAGACTTGTTCAAATTTGTAAACCGACTTGGTTGGGTAGTTGAGTCAAATATGTATTTCCACTTGGTTGGATCATTGATGTAAGTATGATTCCTTGGTGATATAAAATTTCATACTCAATTGAGTTATAGAGTCATGTTATTAATTGAAAAATATATCTGAAATTTCAGCATGAACTCAGGGGGAGCATGGTAATTTCAGTTCACATCATATCTTCAGAGCTCTTCTTTCCACAAAAGAAGAGAAACCTTGTTTTGGTATTGATCTGCCCTTCGCCCTTGATGTACAAGGGGAGAGTATTCTGGTGTTTGAATAATGGTTATGATTAAAGTATCTACCTTTTGAGGTGATCAAACACTATTCTGGTTTCCATCAAGTCCAAAGGGGGAGATTGTTGGAAATATGATTCTTCTGTCTTTATATGTTGTCCTTGATGGAAACACTCTGGAAAATAATGGAGTATATGTATTTTTGAGAATCTCAGTAGTTTGTAGAAGGTCTATTAGAAGAAATGTGTAATGTCCAGTAGAATATTGGTTAGCACTCATTTTTGTAGGTTCTATGCATGGGTTTTTACAGGACAAGTCACGTATACTTGCAGATAGGAACGATCCAAGTCGCGTATGCCTTTTGTGCTCTAAAAAGATAATACCAAGGCGGAATTACCATGGTATTATCCCACAACATTGAGAAATATGTCGTCTATTTGATTTTTTCCAAGAATACCATTGGAAGTTTTTTAGTTTCGACTTATGGTATTGGTAAAGGCTAAATCTATATAAGGAGAAAAATATTATAGTGAAAAGTGTGCAAGGGTAAGGGTTGTTACTGAATACTTCTCTCTAAAGTATATCTGCATGGGATGAACTTTGTTTTATTGATAGATATGAATCTATGATGCACCCTTAGATACAATGATGGATCAAGATATCTAGACCTGAAATGACTATGTTCTTTTATGATCTATTGAAGAGATGATTAGATCTAGGACCTGACACATCTTTGCTAAAGAAAAGTGAAGAAATATGGGTAAGTTCTATAGATCTGAAACATTCTGCAAATTTAATATTTACAAATCTATACGCTAGTTCATCTTGGTAAAAGGGTGTATATACGCGGCTTTGTCTCAGAAAAAGTGCATGTGGAAGTCAGGGTTTTCTGAAGCTTATTGTAGAGGTTATCTATTTATTACTGCTGTATTTTGTTTGTCTGTCAATGAAGTATTCATGTAGATCTGGGTTGCTTGAATGCTATATATGCTACTAAGTTAAATATGTACAAATATGATCAATGAGTGAGTGTACTCAATAACCAAGATTTAAGGTGGTATCTCAGTATACACAAGATTTAAGTTATCTCATTACACACACATTTTTGTTGGTATATCTACATGTATATGTGAGTTGGGTTCATTGAAGTCGCATATGAAATTCAATAAAGAAAAAGAAAAAGTTTATCAATGAGCTCTAAATACTGAATCACCCCCCCTCCCCTCTCAGTATTTTTCCCAACAAAAACATACACTGTAGATCCTTAGAAAGTATATGGAAAAAATATAAATACAACATCTTCATGTTTAACGCCGTTAAGATTCATGGCTAACATAAAATTATTTAGATGTTCTTTGGCAGGAAGACCATCATCAAGATTATACTTTGGTAACCATTTTTCTGGATGATCTAGGATAGATGTAAATTTACCATTTGAACAACACCTGGATTGACCCATGGTAATTTGGCCATTGTTGGTTGTGAATATGAGATAGTAGGTCTAGAAGCAGACGTGGATGGTGAAGAACTAAGTATTGGACTAGTACTATTTAGAACAACACTAATTTTTTGAGCAGAAATGGATTTATGAGTAGAAATGGGTTGACTAGAGGAGAAGGTGGGTGTAAATGGAGATAAAGATGATGTGATCTCAATGATACCTGATTGATATGTTGATGTGGTGAATTTATTATGATGAGATAAAATATGAAACTCTAAAGGATTTATCCCAATTTTTTCACTTTTTTATCGGGTAAACACACTAGTACCTCGAAACTTGGATGTAATACTTTCTTTAGAAATTTCTAGATTGGTTGTCTTATCTGGAGATACAGATATTTTTTCTAATTTGTCAATAAAATATTGAACTTCTGGAGACTCGAGAATATGATTTGAATAAGGTCTACAAGGTAATATTTCAGGATATGTAAGAAATGGCTCTACAACTTTAGACTTATGACCGGGAGATAGTGAATGAGATCTAGAAGTTGTAGAATATTTGGAGGGAGATTGACTCTTATGTTGTATTTTCAATCGAGATTCAATTTTGTATGCCATACATAGTCGGATGCACTCATTATAGTGCCAAAAATATTGAAGGCTGGAAAGTGACTTCCTCAACATTAGGGATTCCACCTGGTCGAGAGCTTAAAGAAACTCCTTCTCCATTGAAAATGGTGGGTCTGAATAGGGATAAAGGGACCAATTTCTTGTATAAAAATAGTTTATGTAACAAGAGAAATGAAATCAACACTAATGGGGTGATTTATTCTAATGATAACATAAATTAAAACTAATCTAACTATTTCCTAGGATTGTATTCTGATATATGATTAAGGCATAATATTTCACAAGCACGAAATAATATAGATCATTCCATACTTAATGAATGTAAGCTCATATAAGAAACTAAATCAATTTGATTGGTTTAGTTGATGAAAACATTAATCAGATAAAATATCTCTAAGTCTCGCATCTAACAACATGTCATTCAATACATTATATCAATAGTAATAAGAGCATATATCACTTCTGGCATAACTTCTAAAAGTATGGATATATGTAAAATTATCTTCATCGAACCACCTACCTACAGATCTGAGACTCTTATTGGCTTCGGGAGTGACTCTAGTGATTTTTCTTTCGAAATGAGTTGGAAGACCGTGATAATTATATCATTGCATATTTTAAACATGTGAGAATTATATTTTGACTCCCATAAGAAATCTAATTGTACAAAAATAAGGGTTTCAAATTCTCTAGTCTATTTCCATCCTAGTGATGAAAATTCAAAAATAGACTACGTCTAAGATATAGGGGCTCATATAAAAATAAGAGACTGCATCGGGTGGGGAGTTTCTATTCATTACATAGGCCATAATAAATCTGATCAAATTATCAGAAAGAATGGTAGCCCAATCTAGAATATAGCCATCAAAGGCTGCTTCTATCAAGGGTGTCCAATTTTCTTTAAATTTGGTTGTATTTACAGATCCAAAGAGATGACACATCATTTCCGCTACTTGAGAGAATGGGCTTTTGAGAGAGACGAATGAATAGATATCCTTATCTTCGCGCTTATGCTAGTTAGGATCATTTCTCCATTCTTTAATTACAGTCGCAGGATGGTCGTCATCGTGCATGCACTCTTAAACAAATTGGATGTTGTATCTCTTATGGGGTTTTGGTAGTTTATACATTTTCTTGAGATCCGACGGCCTAAGCCAACCAATAACAATTATGCTTCGAGTAAAAAATTGTCTATCTCTGATATCCACATTTGCCAACACCCATTTCAATAAGTCAGTGTATGGAAGCATTTTAGGATGAGTCGCAATTCTATGAAGAAAAGAATCGGATGTGCCTGTCCATGATTCAGAATCATTGGATAGATTATCATCGACCGCAACTTTTATGTCGAGAATTACTTGTGGCTTCTCGTTCTTAAGCAACTGATAGATCCCTTCCTAGCTCATAGAAAAAATTTCTAGGTTTCATGTAGTATCCAAGATTAGGGGAGCCATTTCTCCGTTTTCCTCCTACTGTATGAATGGGAGTGATGGGTTGGTGTATTTCCTTTTCACTTTAATCAGACTCGACATCCTTTTATGCCTAAGTGTTTGGACTTAACATGTTGAAATAAAAATAGAGAGGATAAGCTAAAATCACTTTGAATGATATTAGCTTTCATGTCAATGTAACTCATGCATATGGGATATCTATGATATTAATATTTGAAATAATTACAAATCAATTACGCACCTCGAGATCATAAAATACCTGAATTAACATTTAATTTACAAACATAGGTTTGTGTGATAATGACAGATGTCATTATATCGGGGTTAAT